>VZTO01007571.1:2105-64434 GCA_013400615.1 Syrrhaptes paradoxus | reverse complement strand
TCATGAGAGAAAAAAAAAAAAAAAAGAGAACCCTTTTTTTTAAGACTAGTATTTTACTCCATCTGTTGGTGCTCTGGTGCCAGCAATGCAGCTCAGAGCTTCTGATCACAATCTTGTTTCTGTTGAAGCTGAAAGCTTTACCAGGTCAGTGAAAACAAACAAGGGTTCATAGAGGAGCCCAGAGGTCTGCANAAAAAAAAAAAAAGAGAACCCTTTTTTTTAAGACTAGTATTTTACTCCATCCGTTGGTGCTCTGGTGCCAGCAATGCAGCTCAGAGCTTCTGATCACAATCTTGTTTCTGTTGAAGCTGAAAGCTTTACCAGGTCAGTGAAAACAAACAAGGGTTCATAGAGGAGCCCAGAGGTCTGCAAAACAGTAACCAACGAGCTACAAGAACTAGGATGAGAGCTATAAAGAATAACACATTGATAAAAAGAGCTGTAAAAAAGAACATATTGACATAACAGAGCAATAAAGGAGAACACACTGACACAAAGAAATATGAAGAAGAACACACTGACGCAAAGGTATGAAGTTCACCTTAGGACAAGCTACCAACAAATGAGCTATTGGGCGCTAGTGGCAGGGAGCAAGAAACTGCGAGTGAAAATCAAAACACTTTCTACAACACTGCTACTTCATTTTACTGAACTGGCACTCCTGGCCTCCACTGCTGCTGGTGTTGCAACTGCTGCATAAAATTCAGGGATTAAACACTGGCCCTTTTTCAAAAGATTTGAAGGGGTCTGATTTAAGTATTAAAGCCACTTTTAATGTAGCCAAGAATATGCCAGACCCCAACTCCACTATTTTTGTTTAATGACTAATGCACTGTCTTTAACGCTTTTGTGAGCAGGAACATGAGCTGGCTGCAGTGAAGTGATATATGTTATCTTTCTGTTCTTTAAAATAAAAATAATGAAACATTTCTAGGAAGGAGTAAGTCTAAAAGTTATATTTCTGACCAACACTGCCAAGTCTCTTCCCCTTGGGTCTGCCAAAGGGTGATGGCAGCCTGGTCCCCTCTAACAGTGCCAGCCTCTCCCCACCAACAAATTCGAACACGAGTGTCTTTCATAAAAGAGGTGCCATCATTCAGGAGTCTGGCAAACTCTGCAGTGCTCTACTCCAGCAAACCACAAGACATGTTCCAAGTGTCCTGTAACGATTTGGGTTGGTCATTTTTCTCTTTTTAATGCAACTCAGAGTTCTTTCCTGACTTTGCTGTGCCTGCCTACCGGACCTATATCCTATACTTTGGAGCAATGCAGGTAAGAATTAAACACAAACTTGTTAAGCTTTCACATTGTCTGGTTTTGCCCTGGTTTTGATTGGGACAGAGTTAACCTTCGTCATAACTACAACACCTGTACTTGCCCTCGAAGGTCCCATTCTCCCCTCTCTGCTTGAAATGAAAGGGTTTGCAAGCACCACAGGATTGAGAGCTTCCCAAAGATAGAGTTTCTCCACCAGTTTTGACTGCTACAAGGACAGTTTTAACCTAGGCCTCCTGCCTCTCTTCTGAAGTCTGGAGAACTTGCATGTTCTACTTTCAACATAGATGAGGGAACCGAGTGCACCCTCAGCAAATTTGCAGATGACACCAAGCTGAGTGGTGCAGTTGACACAACAGAGGGAAGGGATGCCATCCAGAGGGACCTGGACAGGCTGGAGAAGTGGGCCCAATGAGAACCTAATGAGGTTCAACAAGGCCATGTGCTAGGTGTCGCACTTGGACCAGGGCAATCCCAGGTACTTGTATAGACTGGGAGAAGAACTCCTTGAGAGCAGCCCTGCAGAGAAGGACTTGGGGGTCCTCGTGGACGAGGTGCTGGACATGAACCAGCAGTGTGCACTTGCAACCCAGGAGGCCAACTATGTCCTGGGCTGCATTAAAAAAGGGATGGCCAGCAGGGAGAGGGAGGTGATTGTGCCCCTCTACTCGGCTCTGGTGAGGCCCCATCTGCAGTACTGTGTCCAGGCCTGGGATCCCCAGCACAAGAAAGACGTGGAGCTCTTGGAATGGGTCCAGAGGAGGGCCACAAAGACAATCAGAGGGCTGGAGCACCTCTTCTATGAGGAAAGGTTGAGGGAACTGGGTTTGTTTAGCTTGGAGAAGAGAAGGCTCCGGGGAGACCTCATTGCGGCCTTCCAGTGCTTGAAGGGAGCCTATAAACAGGAGGGGGAGTGACTGTCTACAAGGGCTGATAGTGACAGGACGAGGGGGAATGGTTTTAAACTAAGAGGTTGGATATTAGGCGGAAATTTTTCACTGGGAGGGACACTGGAACAGGTTGCCCAGAGAAGTTGTGGATGCCCCTTCCCTGGAGGAGTTCAAGACCAGGCTGGATGGGGCCCTGCATTCTACGACTCTATCACTTTTCTCTCCACTCTTATCCCATAGATGCCAGTAATGCTGAGACACAAAATCAGACCCTGTTTGTGCTGCACCTTAAATACCAGGAACAAGCAGCTGCCACAGAAAAGAGACTCTCCTTTTCTTTTACCTTTAACCTTGTCTCATACCAGAGTCACTCCCGGAACAGCACAAAAAGTCACCACTCATGCACAGAATAAGAATGAAAAACTGCTGCTCTCACATTGACTGTCTTCCTTGCTGCATAAGCAGCAGCACTAAATTGACTCCAGACAAGCAGCTTTCATGGCATCAGATCATTTTAGCGTGTCTGGAATAGAACAGCTAAGTGCAGAGCTGAAAGCTGGTTTCTGAACTTACCTGGGCTGCTGCTGGGGCTGCTGCTGGGGCTGCTGGAGGAGCCTGACTGGGTGGAGGTACAGCAGTTGGAGGTTGTGCAGGTACTTGTGCTGCAGCCTGAGGTAGTTGAGTAGGTGCCTGTGCTGGAGCATTGAGTGAAGGACCTGGAGGCTCAGCTGATGGGAACAGCTGCAAGGAAAAAGGCATTTTAATGAGAAAAGGAACTCAAAAGTTGTGATTCAAGCACTAGCTTTCCAAAAAGTGCTTGTTTGACACATAAATCACTTGGAGAACTTCAGTGCCAAGGGCATTCCCAGGCCTCCAGGACACTAATGCTGATCCCAAGCTGGTGTTTAAGGGGTTTAATGTTTCCTCATGTCCAGGGAACCCTTCTTCCCTGACATTTGCTAGTTTTACTCATCAGTAAAGAAGGATAAGAAACCAAGACAGCAGCATGACTGTGGATCCTGGACAAAAATTACACTGCATCTAGCAAGGCTGGATGCACACAGATCATATCCTAGCTTAGACAAGAGCACCCTGTCTTTTAGTTTCCCCCCTTCTCAGAATCCGAAACCTGCTTGTATTTCCAAGTAGCCATGCAGTCACAGCAGAGCAACTCTGCTTTGACTCATAGTTCCTTTCAGAGAACACAGGCTAGCAAAACATTAAGATAACAATCAACAATTTATTCATTCGTAAAATAAATGTCAGGGTCAGAGCAATCCAGATATTCAACTGAAATGTCAACTCAGAGCTTAAGTTTTTCAAAACACACAAGACTGCTTAGGATTGGACTTACAAGAGTCAGTCCTTTGGAAAAAAAAAAAGTAATTCATTTGGGGTGGGGGAAAAGAGCTAAATGAAAGCTTAACCTTTTTTACCTCTTGTATTATTCAGAACAGAGAAACTGATTGTGGCATTGAAGCCAAAGAGCTGTAAGTTTGATGGCAGTTCTTCAGTGTGCCTTCCAACTTACTCCGCTAAATTGTAGGAAATATCAATCACCTTGAATATTGAAAACCTGGGCAGCACACCTCCAAATCGCAATATATATTAAGGGACGTATCATAATGGGGAAATTCATCTCAAAGGGATTCTCGTTCTCAGCATTTTCTTTGAATTTAGAGTTTATGGCAAATTACAGTGCCAGATTTGTAGTCTTTAAGATCTCCCTTTACAATCAATCCTTGGAAACAGATGAAGGAAGAACAGGACCGCCTAATGCAAGACTAATTTCTAGGAGAAAGCTCTGTTTATCTTTCCACATAGGTAGGGAAAAGAAAGACATAGCACAGTCTCTAGAAAATAAAGCAGTCACTACCACTGAAAGATAAGATATACTAATATTCCTAACGTAAGAATCACAGGACAGAGCTGAAGGTACATTATAAACTGCGATTGAAGTTTTGTTTGCTATCAAATTGCTGCTGCAGATTTATTTTCCCAGTTCTGAGCATAGGTTCCAAACCAGTGAATTAGATATGCAGAACAGACATTTTAAAGTTGTGTTTTGTTGGAGGTTTTTAAAGAAGAAATTGGAAAACCGTTGTTTCGCTTAGATTATTCTTGTGACCAATTCATTATCTTACAACAAACATAGCAAGTAAAGTTGAAAACATACACACCAAACTTGTCTCAGAAGACCTCTTGGTATTACACAGCCAATGCTTCCTTTCATAGGGAGGTTTTCAAACAGAGCACAGCTAGATACTAGCTTCTACTTCACACAATGTTGTTTTCAAAGGCTCATTGCCTTGAAACAACAGCAATAACTAGGAATCATCATTTTAGGAAGCCATTTGCAATTACAACTTACCTCGGAATTCTGTACAGGTTCTTTCACTCTGGGAGACTGAAAAAACAGAGAAAAAGCTGTCATTGCCTAGAAAAAGTGAAATTTATTGACTAGAAAGGCTTGTCAGAACCATACTGAACACATGAAACTTAAATAATTGTTTTCCAGTTACATATATGTATCAAGATGCATAATAAAGTGGGCATCACACAATTTTTTGGTCACCTAACCACATCATACCACCTAGAAACACACAGTCCTGTTTCAGAACTTGCAGTTGATATTTACACAGTGGCACACATTACCCTAACCTGCTATCACTGTTAACCATTAGCAAAACCCAGTACTCTTCAAGATCACTCAGATTGGATCAAATTACTTGTGCACCAGTACAGCAAAACCCATTTTAAGCTACCCAAGTCTTGCAGAAAAAGATAAGCCACACAAACCTGCCTTGTTGAATTCTGCTAGAAAACAAATCCCTTTCATATAGTTAGGGAACTAGTTTGCAAACCAACTTGCTTAAACCATAGAAAACCATGGGAACAAAGAAAAAAAAATCAGCCTTACATGTGTTGCTTTATAGAAAGAAATCTCTTGCCTGCTCTCCTTCCTTGCCCTTGGACTCTGCATTATGCTATGCTCTCCATGAGAGAAAGAAGAAAACTAACAGCTCTGCACAAGTTCAGCAGTGGAACAAAGACATCAGTGGAATGGATGGGAAAGTGCAGTCAAAGCAATGCGACCCATCTTTGCTTATCAGTAAAATAAAGATAGCAGGCACTAGCTATTTCACACGAGCAGGAAGGAACTGCCAAGTATTCCTGGAAAGCCCTGTAATTAAGAGAGCCTGCAGCTTTGACTTCTAACAGGTCCAGTTATCACATGGATACAGACAGGTGGGATGCCTTGGTCCATGCTGGGATTAATAAAATGGATGGTCCTTCTCCACACAATGGTCTAAAAGACAGGTTGTGATTAGGACAAGTTTCACAAAAGGACATAAGCCTCATATTTTCATTGTCTTAGCTTGAGCTGGTTTATACACTAACCAGTACCACTAGCTTAACCAATGTAGACCAGAGCAGTTTGTAACGTATGACCCATGAGAGAAAGTAAAAGCTCTTCTCAGAACAGCAAGCTGCAGAAAGTCCTCTGGACAGGAAGAGAAGGAACAGTTCCTTCACAGTGACTATGTACAGACAGGGTCAAGATAAAAGTCATGCATCTGGAAAGGTAAAGCCTGAAATCCATCTCGGTACGTTCAGCCTTCCCTTGACAGTTACCAGGCAAGATGAAAAATGTGGCGTTGCTCCAAGAGATGAACACCCATGTTCCACATCTGCAGGCCACTGCTCCAGTGATGTTCTTTCAGGCACAAAGCTCTTATCCAGAAGTAGCCGGATGTCTCAAAGAATAACTCAAAGGGAGCTTGTCTGAAAGATCCTGGTGTGCTAGACACTGTACAGACAACACCAGCCCTGCCCCACAGCTAAACAACCCAGAGCAATGGCAAACAGAGTGAAACCAAGGAAAAACATGGACAGACAGAAAGGAAATAGGACAAACGTTCAAAGATGTTTACCTAATTAAGGCACAATGACTTTGGGGATGGGCTGAAATATATTAGTTCTGACTTTTGCTTGTGCAGAGATGATGTGAGTGACAAGTGAAATGTGACCACACCACGCACCACTGACCAGACTCACTGACTAAGGGAAGGTGAATGATTGAAGAGTTCACACACCACAACTGCCCTCATTTGAATTCAAGGTTTTAAATACCAAGAGAGCAAAGTTGCCCAGTCAGTCTTTATGTCCAGAAGGTAACATGGAGCCAGCAAGTCAGCTTATTCAATGAATTGGGCAGATATTTCTGGTTGTTTGTCATAAATACTTGTCTGCTTTCAGGCATGGTCCTAGTAAGAGACTTATAAAATACACTTTTCATGTATGTTTATGATTAAAATCATCCTATTTTTTTTGTAAAGTGGAGACAAGCAAAAAATTTGAACACTTTACATAGAAGCTTTTATGCAGGATAATACCAAAGTGTTTTAGCAAATTAAGTCAGTCTGCAAACCATTCTTTAAGGCTGACAGCAGCAAAATGCAGGTACAGTCGGAATTGCAGAATGGTTTGCGTTGGAAAGGACTTTTAAAGATCTATCTCATCCAAGCCCTCTGCCATGGGCAGGAATAAGAAGGTGACACCTAGTCAACGTAAGTTATTCTATCTTACAACTTAGTTAAAATTGCAGAAGGATTACAGGCAGGTGGAACTCACACCCTGTGTCTGAAATATGGGTGAAACACAGGATTAACGCCAGTCCTCAACAAGACCGCATCCGCAGCAAACACTAGCAGTTTAAATAAAAGTCTTTACGATTGCTCGAGAAGGGACCAAATGCCAGAGGTGTACAGGAGTTCCTATCCTTTCATCTTCAGGCTGTAGAAAATAACTCAGAAGCTGTGCAGAGGAAAGACACCCAGGGCAGGACGTAGGTACCCAAGCAGCCATGTAGTGAGGTCTAAGGTGCCACGGTGCCTTTCCTGACCTCTAGAAAGGCACCCAAAGCTCTGCGTTATATCTACGCGGAGTGCCTCCAAAACGGCCACATACATCTACATTTAGGTAACTGAATTGAGACCTACTGCTCCAATATCCATCCTTTACTAACGGGCTAAAGGTTTCTTGAATGGGAGACCTGGAAATAAAGGCCAGACATGGCCCAAATTAGAGATCAGAACAGAGAGCAGTACAAGGGTATCTGCCAAAGCTCAAAGAAAAACAAAAAGCTCCAAAAGGGCATAAAAATGTGTGTCAATCTGTTGTTTTTCTGCATTAGAGGAATTAAACAAGTAAGCACTGTTTAAAACACTGTAAAGAGTGCTAAATCAGAGTCTATCATGTTTCTAGGCTCAGAATAAGCTCTAAGTAATCTCTGAAACAGAGTTAGGGTCTTTTACCATATTGCCTCCTAAAACTTTATTATATTTTAACCTACAAAAGGGATTTAGAAGATTTCAGCTTATAAAGGATCAAGAATTAGTATCCACCTGTTACCAAGAGATCCTCCCTGACTGAGTAGTATGAAGCTGGATATAGTAAGTCACAATAGCTGTTGCCACAACGCATGGAATTACTTTATCAATTCTAGAATGATTAAAATGCATAGACCACTTCAAACTTCCCACTGTAGTGAAAAGGAAACAAGCAAGCCGTTACAGTCAAAATCCACACTGCTGACTACTGGGCAAAGACAGTCTAGAAATTTATTGTCATTTTTTAGTTGATCACTGTGCATTATTCCTCTGTGTTTCTCAGGGTTAGTCTGAGTTTGGGGTTTTTTGTATAAGTGTTGGGAGAGAGGGAGGTGGTGTTTTTCAGAGGATTTTCAAGTGCCAGATCAATCACTCCTTGTGACTCCAGAGATGCTGGGACTAATCAATCTCAGTGTAACTGAGGGGACAGAACCAAGCCCCGTGTGTTTCAGATGTCAGCCATAAGCACAGGCCCTATCGATTTCAGCTCCATCCTGGAGACAGCAGTGGGACAAAACCTCTCCTGACACTTCCAGAAGAAAGCACCTCAAACAGCCAGCACCCTTAAAAACAAAGAGAATACCCTCGCTCAAGTGAATTAGTATGCTGAGGTGGGAGCAGACTGTCTGAACTCATGTTCCCAATTACACTCAACATCCCCAAATGAGACCAGCTGTGTCCTGCAATGATGACAGAAAAGCAATCAATACAATTTCTTCAAACTTCAGTCTGCTTTCCCTGGCTCAGCTACAGACTTGAGAGAACGGATTACAATTTACTGTGTATCATACTTCAGACACAGCCACATGTTTCCCAGGGATATTTAGACATACCACCGTTAGGAAAGCAAAACAGAGACAAGAGAGCTATCAGAGTTTGAGGACCCACCCTGAGCTGTGAAATTGCTGCTCTGCCTTCCTCACTTTCTTCATCTAGTTCGTCATCACTCCATTCCCAGCCACCATCTTCAGTCTTATGAAGACGTCCGCTGGAACCCGGGACTCTCCGGACCTGCTCAGCACAAAGAGAACTGATATGTGAAGCAGTTTGTACAGTTAATTTTTTTTTAGGAGAAACAGCACAAGAACACCTTCAGGTTGCACCATCTGCCAGGGCGCTCAAGTATTTTATTGAGATGTCTAGCCCTGTCTCTAGAAAATGCTGTACTACAATAATTCTCATCAAAAATATGAAAACAAACACTAAAAAAAACTAGTATGACTGTAACAGCAAGAGCCCAAGAGGTTTTCGGTACCTTTTTAGATCTTTCAGTGATTGTTGGTGCTCTCTGCAACATCTTCTCTTGTAAAAATTCTTTATTCTGCAAAAGAAAAAATACCAAATATTTGCATTGCTGAAAATTGATTCCTTCAGTGTCTCTGGTAAAGAAACTCTTAAGCTACTTCTAGCAGAAAGTGATTTACCTATTTCACCCCCATTCCTCCACTTTCTTCCTTCAGATTACAGCAGGATTATTATAGAAACCTAAATACCTTCTAAATTTGTGGTTGCACTTTCCCAATGCAAAGTGATACAGAATTAACAACTGAGGAGTTGTATACTATTCTGTCTGATTTACTGAGGAACATGCTTTTATACTTATCACAGCATCTGATACCCTGCTGAGACATTTGGCATTCTTCCATTTTCAGATACTATACCACCTGGATCCAGCCAGTTTGCTTTATCTTGCCCCTAAATTTATGCCTGTCCAACTGTCAAAGGCAAACCTTGGATGTCAGGCAGGCCGGGATGCAGGAACCTCTATATGCTGGAATAATGAGATGCAGGAATTAGGGCAAAAGGAGTTAGAGTGGCTGAAAAAAACGTACAGCACAGGATGCCTACAGAGTAAGTAAATGTGGTGATCGCAACAGATGAAACTGCTGCAATGCTTTACTGCATTAAATTTATTTTTCAGCAAGTTACTCCGGACCGGCTAATACAGACTCCTGGATGCACAATTTTCCAACTGCTTGACTGCGGAGCCAAGCTGCTGGCTGTGGGGGAAGCAGGCCAGGCAAGCACCCTGGCATTAGCAGGGGATGTGGCTGGAGAGCCCTGGCATCTCTGCCCATGGAGTGCTCCCACAACTCCCCCATGATGGCTTCTTGCATGTAGGATGGAGAGCCTCAAGACACATGCTCTCATCAGTGGCTCTCAGCATTATAAAAACCTACTTTTACATAACACAGGCTGTATTTATACATACGGTTCAGTATAGATGTATAAAAGTTGGACTCTTCTATCCTCAAGTTACAGCTGTCAGTTTGGCAGGGGCTGATGTATGAAAGTAATTTAACACCGAGTGTTAAGTGGCACACATTTTCCCTCCGGGTGCCGGTTTAAGTATTGCCTCATTTACAATCATGTTAATTTTCTATCACCACATATGCTAAAATGTTACTCTGCAGCAGCTTAATGAAAGCATGAAGGAGATTTTACACACAATGAAGTACAACATGAACCAGAACTCGCATAACCAAATGGAGAAAGGTCAGCAATGTGTAAACCATCTTGTCACTTTGGACACCAAGTGTGTCTGCAGTATATAGATGCAGACTATGCAGTGGCCTAAAATCCCACTATGGACAATGAAAACCTGGTTAATACTGTCAAGAGTCCAGGCATCAATTAAACTTGCCCTACAGCAAGCTCCTACATTGCATAAACTGGATCACTCTCTAAACTTCCCTGGTTGCACTTGTTAGATTTCTTTCAACTTCAGCAGGACATCCAGCTCCTGTACAGATACCCAGATGTGGCCACTTCCATTTAAGCACCTTAATCTGGGAGCTGAAAACGACTTTGATTAATTGGTGATGCTGCTGTGCTATCCCAGGTATCAGATATCTTTTGATGGTTTAATCTACGTTCTGCTATAAAACCTATGTATTTTGATCACAAACACACCACAGAAAAAAATAAGCAATCACCAAACATTTTCTCATTCCCAGAGAAACAAATTCTCCCCTGTATTATTTCTGTCTCCCCCAACAAGACCCTGCACATTGCATACGCACTAATCTCCAGGCAGTAATTACATAAATGCTCACTGGCAGTTCACCTTCAAGGCTAGAAATGGGAGTTTCCTACTATTTTCTATCACAAGATCTTCGCTTTCCATAAGGCAACACAGGGTGAACTAGTCTTACGTCGCTCTCTGCACAGTGGGCCTCATTCACTGCTTTCCATACAGACTGATTATAGAGTTTACTAAAATGTAAGTTACATTTACTACCACAGAGACCTTTACAGTTGGACACACAGCCAGAATGGCACCATTACAAGAGAAGAAAAAAAAAACCACAACCTAACCCCAAAGCCACTGAAAGCCATTTAAATGCTCAAGAATTTCTAGATAATTTCTCTTAATAGCAGCACACACAAGGAGGTACAGATGAGGGGTTTCATTCTGGTTGTTCACAATAACCCATTCAACACACTCAGCTCTGCTGGCCCTAAGTGACACAGCCCACACTCGTGCCAATAAAGCTGTCACCATACCTATCATACTGCCCTCTCTACAGCCTCCGCACGGATCAGTTCAGGATGTGTCTTCTTACCTTTGCTTTGGTGAAAAATTTGTGTCTTAAGAGCTCTGCTGCTGTCGGTCTGTCAATAAAAACAGATGTAGAAAAAACAATTATAAATGCTCCCTTCCAACACAACAGGCTTACAGGCTGTTCCAGCTTGTTGTAACACTGCATCTCCTAAGGGCTCTGGTTTCTCCTGCACAATTCCCCTGAAAATCACTCAATGTATTCCAAGTAATTTTGACACTAGCAGAGTTTTAAACACTCAGTGTATTCTGATCAAAGCCTGTTCTGTTCAAAAGCAGTAAATAATTCAGAGGCAGGGCAGGGGAAGGGAAGTTGCTCCCATTTCAGTACTGGACTACAGCCAGTTTGATAGGATCACAAAAACAATTTGCTCAGAATTGAAATGAAGGATCATCACCTACAGCAAGAGGGCAAAACTCTCCATGTGCAAGTTAAGAGAGCTCTTTCAGAGATACCTGATTATACACACGCAATTAATTTTATTAAACACAGGCAGGACGATCAACCTCAACAGAAAAGGAAGAAGTACAAAGTATTTTCCCCTTTAAGTTCGACTTTAAGATAAATCCTGGAAAGTAAGAGAGCTCCCTTGGTCAGTTCAGGAGCTTTTTAAAGACTCAAACCTACATGAGACAGTACCAGCTCACAGCATTTCCCACGCTGCAAACTGGGCTTAAATAGCAACAGAGTTTAATTAGTGATTTGCAAAGGCCATTCATCATGGGGTTTATTTCACCCCAGACTAGGCTAACCAAAATCATCCACTTTATAGCAAGGGAGCCCCCAAAATAATTAAAAAGCGATTGCACTAAATTCTTCTCTTTGAGAGCCCATACAATATGCATAAGCATGTCGGATTCTGCAAGTTGCTCATTACGGACCAGCCTCCTGCTCCCGTAGTCAGGATGATGACAGTGGCTGTTAGTGGTGCTTGAGAAGAGAGAACGGGCATGCCATGATTCAAAGTGATTATGTTTAATTCTGATCAGTAGACATTCTAACCTGCAGGGCTAGGATATGCTTTAGAAAGGAGAAAAAACATCATGCTGGGAAAAAAACCCTGCTATCAGCATTTATCAAGCACTCCACTGGATTCATTAAGCATTTCAAGTGTAAAGCTTATTAAAAGAGAGAGAGATCCCATCTCACGACACATAATAAGTCTTTGTTCCTGGACCCATCACAAAAGAGAACTGAAAAATGTCTTCATTATTATTATTTTATGAAAGTACTTTTCCCTTTCCAGAATTAGTTTGCTTACTGAGGAAAAAAAAAGAAAACTAAGAGGTATAAAAACTCATCTGTGGGAATGCTTGTTCCTTTACCTTTGCATTTTAAGGAACATTCATTTTTAATGCAGGAGGAACACTCCTTTAAAGAGCTTCACTGAGACTGGCAAACGCTATGACTGTCCTCCACAGAAATACATCTGAGCTCTCCTATGTGACAGGCTGGGGGTTTTGAGCAGGGCTGCAGACAGCCAGACCCTTGTGCAGCTTTGAACGATGCCATAACATCATGATACGGTGCTATCCTGGGAACCACAACATGGGCACCACCTGCTTGCTAGTATTTCTAACATCACCGAGTAGTCCAGCAACTGTTACAAGGAAGACTGAAAGTGTCGTCAGGTCGCTTAAGCAATCTGTATTGATGAAAACACGTTGGTAAAATTTGCCAGTGTTTTCCCTGATTTCTTCCCCCCCTCCCAAACCAAATATTACTTACAATTGAGCAAGTCAAAACTAGGCTGAAAGCCTTCTTTACACTGGTAAATTTTAAAAGGTTTATTTACAAAGCTTTGGAAGTAAACACATATTGCCCAATCTTTAATTTCTGATTTATGAACGCAGAGCAGTTTTGACTGGGAACAAAACATGAACTGCAGTCACCTGCTGGAGGTGGCAAGGGGGAGAACGGCACGACACACGCAGTGGACTGGGATGCACTCTCATTAACCCAAATGGAAGATGTGTGCCCTGGCCAGGCATGATGCCAGATATTTATCCTTAAAAATAAGGACAGCCAAGAGAATTTGCTGCCACAGAGCAAGATTGTTGTGTTCTTTGTGACTGAAGGGCTGGAGGGGCAGAGAGTGTATCCACTTTAAAAAAAATATGGAATACAATGAGGTTTCTGTTTTTGTTTTGGTTTTAATTTATTTTGGTGTTACCAGTTCTTACCTTTTTTCAGGGTCTTTTTGTAGGCACAATGAAATCATTTTCCTAAATGATTTTCCATACTTCTTCAGCATCTCCTTATCTTGCACACCGGTTTCCAGAGATGGAGGATCATTTTGTAGCGTCAGCATTAAAACCTGAAAGAATTATGTCTATTGGCAATGAGATTTTTCTTGACCTTTGTTAGAGACAGGTCTTGGGAACACTATTTTTGACATGTATTTTCATCAAGCATCTGAGTCAAAAAGAACTGTTTCATTACAACAGCTCTCTGAGGGTAGCCTGAGCTCAGAGCAAAGTTTCTTAAAATTTAGACTAGACAGCAAAAACTCACCTACCTTCTCCCCAAGACAATTACAGGGTCTACCCTCTTCCCTCTGCTTCCCACATTCAACTGACTTTGTAGAAACAATGATTTTCAAAACTTTTACACCTCTGCAAATTCAGACTGTCAGCTGAGAGGCTGAAGGCTCATACAACAAGTTCTAGAGAGTTACCTCCACCTCATTTCCTTCAGAATCCAGGCTAATTTATACCCAACAGCCTACGCTACTGCCTTCCACCGCATCTCCTGGCCCATGGTGCAGTCCGAGGGCCAGACAAGGTCAGGATGCGTTTTCAGACCTTCCTCATTTGAGAAAAGGAGTTGTGCAAGGCATTTGATTCAAAGGCTCTGTTTAGATCTCCCTGCAGGTACTCCTTAGCTAGAAACGGAATTAATGTAAAAGCAAAAGAGCAATAAAAAAAAATAAAAAGAGGGTTCCCTTCCATGTAGCAACACGACAGCAGGTGAAGACATTTCTCACACAAGCACCCACCAAGCCAAACTGATTAATTCCTTCAAATCACTCAGATATTCTGAAGAAAAAGGAAGAAAATTACTCATTTCCATTTTCCCTTGTCACCTACATATAGATGAATATTTATTTTTAGAAAAGGAAGCAGCACATAGCACATTTAAATAGCTTTCAACAGCTATATTGCTCAGGGCAGCAAGAACCCATCAATCTAGCTGAAATTATACAGCCCATGACATAATTCCCTGCTTTTTCCCCTTTCCTTGGAGGGTCACTTAATGCATGGATCGTTTTGCTGCATAACAGAATTAATCTGCAGTGAAATACAATTACATTCAATAAATAAAATACAGAAGTCCTCTTGGACTGCATGACTGGAACCCATACCTAACAGCATCGGAGAGTCATAACTCTATCCACCTTATGAAACCACACATTACTAAACAGGCAATCTTTGTATTCAAAGCTGCGAACCGTGCATTCAAAACACAATAAGAAGTACATCTTACAGGAGCTACTGCAAAATGCTCCCAATAATCACAGCACAGAAGGAAGTATCAATGGAAACAGCAATGGCTAAACCAGCAACGTATTTCCCTTAACCCCTCGCTGCTCTGCCACAATCACCGATACAGTATGAACTCCAATGGCATTTCTAAGCCACTCAGCTGCTCAGTATCCCAGGTATCTACTCTAACCATGAGCTATACTCCCTCCTGCTCAGTTAGAGGGAGTATGCACCCCAGGAGCAGATGCAAAGTAGCCTTCAAAAAGTGCAGGCCAAAGACACTCAAAGTTTTGTGATTGAGACAGGGCCTCATCAGACCTCACAAAGAAACTAAGGAAAAAGACTCAAAGCTCAGTAGAAGGACAGGAACGGGTCCAGACGAGGCCACGAAGATGGTCAGAGGGCTGGAGCACCTCCCATCCAAGGACAGGCTGAGAGAGGTGGGGTTGTTCAGCCTGGAGAAGAGAAGGCTCCAGGGAGAACTTACAGCAGCCTTCCAGTGCTGAAAGGAGGCTACAGGAGAGATGGGGAGGCTCTTGATCAGGGGGTGGAGTGATAGGAAAAGGGGCAACGGCTTTAAACTGAAAGAGGGGAGATTCAGAGTAGATATTAGGAAGAAATCCTTTACTGTGCGAGTGGTGAGGCAGTGGCCCAAGTTGCCCAGAGAAGCTGTGGATGCCCCATCCCTGGAGGGGTTCAAGGCCAGGCTGGATGAGGCTTTGGGCAACCTGGGCTAGTGGGAGGTGTCCCTGCCCTTGGCAGGGGTTGGTACTAGATGGTTTTTTAAGGTCCCTTCCAACCCAAACCATCCTATGATTCTATGTTCTGAATCATTATTTATAGCCCTAAAAACATCTGCTGCCTTCAAAGGCTCTAGGATTACAGCACACAGCACTTTCCCCAAGAATGGTGACCCTGGCAAAACTCAGGATCTAAATAAGAACTATACACGGTTTCAGACAATGCTGATTAAGCGGTGTATTTTTAAAAAGTTATTTCCGATAAATCCAAGAACATCCTGATCCATAAGTGCAACTGAGAGGACAAACTCTTTAAGAAAGCATGCTGGTCAAATTCTCGAAAACACCCACAGAACACACTAATCCTTTATCTTGCACAAGTTATCTAGAGACCTGCTCACCTTCATCGGCGGGTATTTATGGTAAGGAGCTGCCCCTGTAGCCAGTTCGATAGCAGTGATCCCAAAGCTCCAAATGTCTGCCTTGAAATCATATCCTCTGACCTGAAAAACATTAGAGGATGTTAGCATGTGCCTCTTGCAATCCTACACTACAATCCCTTTCTTTAGCCTGTTACACATCCATTTGCTCTTTCCTTCCTTTCCCTTCAAATTTGGAAAGACCAGCACTATAGTGTTAAAGACATGGAAAGAATATTTTCTCCCTCATCTCCCCACAGCTCCTTATACCTTTGAGGAGGTGCTTTAGAAGTCATAGTCTGACAAAAATTATGGCTGTAGACTGTGCAGCTAGGACTGCTCTGCCATAAACCTCTCCACGTGTAGAACATAAAGGGGCACTGGGTTAACCCAGGCTCTGACTTCTACACAAAGACACAGCGAGTCATTAAACAGTATAATGAAAGTCTCATAGTTAATAGATGGACCGTTATCCCCTCGGGACATATGCCTCACTACACTTTTAGTCAACCGCTTAATCAGTCTGACTGCAAACATGCTCGATCCTGAAACGTCAGTACACACCAGCTCAGTAAAAAGCCCCTCGTTCCTGTCTGCAGACTAATATTTCCCTCCACTAATTAACAGTAGCTTCTGTACTTGACATTAAACACAGACTTGTTCAGGAAAATTTATAGCATTTACTTCCCCTCATGCACAGGAAAAAATATTTCATATGCCAAAGCAGTTACTTCCTCATTATCATTAGGTAATATTTTGGCACTTGCTCTCTCCACTGCAGGAGAGAGACATTATGTACTAACTTCAAGAACAGCTACAAAAATCAAAGCATTTTGGCTGCTTCGAATGGTTTGTATTTCTTCTCGCTACACTATGGAAAAATGACTATTGAATCAGAGCAAAGCTAATAGGGATATTGTGTTCAGCTAACCTAACGAGCTTTGGAAAGACACTTATTGTGACAGAGCCAAAACCATTTCCCCAACTATCTTTAAGATAATCTTGAATTTTGGCAAACAAACAAAAAAACTCTCTTACACTATTTTTCATATAATACTACAGTTGAACTGAAATTTATTATAGCAACAGGAGTTTAAATCTTGCACTAATTTAATCAGCTCTGTAGGCATCGGTTTCATGAGCCTTAAGGGCCCAAAAGGCTTCTTGAAGTGCCGCAGTTTATGGATGCTATGAGTACGAACAGATTTCAAATCATTTAACCGAACAAGCTCAGATATCTAAGGGTGGTTTTCCCCCCCTCACACACTATTTTTAGGTTTTGAGGATAACTTTGGGACATATCTTAGCTTTATCTTTCAGTTAATCTTGCAGCGCTTCTATACACTGTATAACTCCCCATTCCCTAGTTGGATTTTAACTGTTTAGTGGGGTTTTTTTTCCAATTGTATCACATAATCCTGCTTGTAAATGAAAGCTATGAAGTGCAAAACTGTCTAGAGCAGTACATCTTGACATCTAATACATCTTAGTCACCACCCTGCAGTTAGTTTACATCAACATTTATTTTTCTCAATTTTTTTTTTTTTTTGCCATGAATCTGTCCAGTGAATGTACATTAAAAGCCAATGCCAGGCTATCACGTATTAACATGTTAAAGGAACTTAATGATGCTGAAGTAAACCAGACAGAATTGGGTCGATAATATCTACATATCGAAGGCTAACCTACAGGAACCCCTTCTCCCTTTTTCCCAGGTTGGATACAGCGGTTCAGAGTGACACCTGCTGGAAGACAGCAAGAGGATACAAACGGACATTGAATGATTTCACATCAGTATCCAAAATACCTCCTTACCATCCCACATTCACAAGTTAGATGTGCACAGCCTCCATGGGAGTACTGCAACCCCCAGAAAAAATCTACCTTCTTAGGAAACACATCTGTTGCATCAAGAACCCCCACACTTTGTCCTAAAACCTTCATTTTCCCTTTCTAGCACCCTCCTTAAGATCTTTTTTTTTCCCCCTTGTTGTCCTGTGGATTGCAGCCATCCTAACCACAATGAGCCTGGAGCAGCATCGTTAGGTGCTGGCCAGCCCGCTGTGCCCTGTGCACCAGGACAGGACACCAACGACAGAAAAACAAGGGATAACTGATGCCTTGGAAACACTGAATATTTTAGTTTTATTTAGAAAGTTTTAGACATAGGAAAAAATGCATTCAAGTTTTACCACTGTTTTAGCTGCATTTCACTTTAAATATATATTTATTGGGGGGTGGGAGGGGTGTGTCTCAAGATCCTCCTAAACTTCAAAATAGCATGGAAAAAAGGAACAAAGTGGGTTTACTTTAATAAAACAATGTTTTCACAAAATATTTTTGTTTCAAAGATTTCTTTGTAAGGAAAAAGGAAAAACATTTGCAGTCAGTTTTATTTCTGCTTGGTGCACATGTCAAAAATCAAACTGAGTTGAATTTTTTAAGGCAATAAGGGACAATTTTCAAAATGCTTATGGCACTGAACATCAGTGCAATAGACAGCTACCTCAAAATGCCTTGTTGGGGCTGTGGCATGATTTTGCTTGTGGTTCTTGCATAGAAATGGGCAGTGATATTTTACATTAAACAAAGTTTCCAGGTGGCCTTCACCAGTAGTCACACAGACAAAGCTTAACCCTGTAGTTTAGTCTAGAAGTATGGGAGGACAAAAAGTGACCTATCTTCACCTTATGGGAAGAAGTATGACATCTTTGAGCTAGCCAAAAACTGCAGAGTAGGAAGGGGGAGAGGCAAGCATTCCTCAGTATTTACATTCTGGATACTCCTAAGCCAAGAGAAACTAAATAGCTGAAAAAATCCACTACACAATATTTTACAGTAACTCCTCACTCTGACATGTTGCAATTAGCTACCCCGAATTCTCCTATTTTCAAATGCAGAAGAGCTTGTTACTGAGCTGGGTATGTGCCCTTTTACCATGGGTGAAACTATTTATATTCCAACTCACATTTAGGCAGGAGGGAGGGGCAGATTAATCCTCTTTATGCAACAGCTGAGCTGTCTCATCCTTACCTTAGGTACCAGCATGAAGAGAAGCAACAGAGCAAAAACCTACTAAATACCTGAACAGTCCCCAGTACAAGCCTGGCTGCAATGGGCAAATCAAAGACAATGCTGTGGTTTTAAGAAAGCCTTATGGGATGTCAAATTATCATCTGAGTTTGAAGGAAATATGGCCATTGCTGACACAGGGAATTCCAGGTGCAGATCAGCTCAGAGGACGCTAGGAAAAACAATTCACCTGTTCCATAACTTCTGGTGCCATCCAGCAAGGTGTGCCCACAAAAGTTTTCCTGACTTTATTTCTGGTAATGTCACCACCAGTGGCCAGAAATGCGCTAACGCCAAAGTCTGCAAAGAAAACAAAAAAACAGATTTTATTAAGAACACATCCTGAGCAAACTGAAGGGTTGTCCTCCCTTTCCCCTCATATTCACAGCATCTGTGAAGTAGTTACGCATGAGGAGTCCCCTAATGAAAGAAGAACGATCAACAGCTAGCTGAGAGTGCTAGTACACGGGCGGTCTGTAGTCCACCATTCAATTACCGGGGACAGCAGAGCTTTCAGCGCTGGCCGGCAGAGAGGAAAATTCCACTTTCCATCACAGCCCACTGGTCACATTACAGCACGCCCGCGCTCCCCCAGCAGACCTGCGACTGTACAAACCTGCCTCTGACAGCCAGTGCTGTATGCACAGTTGTACACTTGCAGAACAAGGAGTAACTCAACTTCAATTAGTATCTTGTTAGTATTTGCAGCAATGAAGTCCGGTACACATAAAGTTACTAGACTTTGTAACATTTAAGCGTCCCTTATTTCAGATGTTTTACTACCAGAATAAGCTTTGCTCGGTAATCTTCCATCCCTGAGATGCTCAGGGGTTTAACAGGAACTTGGACCAGTTCCCAGTGATACAGCAGCATTACGGGATCGAGCAGCATGTGCCACTAACCAGCTGAGCATCCCAGAGGAAGCCTGGCAGACAGGGATCCACACCCTGCACAGCGTTACCCCCACCTGAAACATCTCCCACAAGCTGAAGGGTGCTCCAGGATGCTCCATGCACTCTCTGGTAATTGTATTACTTAAAGTAACTCATTCTTTTACATGAACACTATGCTTTCAAAGAAAACACTGATGTTTTATGCAATTGCGAATGACACAGAGAACTAGATCTGCGAAGAGCAGTAGTGTGCAGGGATAGCAATGGGATACAGTATGTTTGTTCAGAGAAAAGCATTACCAAATGATCTGGCAACCAAGTCATTCAAGAAAGGAGAGTAGATTTTCCTTGGAGAAAAAAAAATTTAAAAATCAGGTGACATAGAGACTGTAAACACAAAACTGTATAGGTGTTTCTTCCCTATACACTGCTTATGTATTGCAGAATTATAGACCTGCCACGGGTCATTCTCCGTAACACAGTTTTATCCACACTGCCACCTTGTTTAAAAACAGTACAGGCAATTGAAATCTTGAATGCCATTTTTTAGATTGATGACAGGCTTGGAGGATAAGTCTCTGAAATTCAAGGGCTATTTCACATACAGACAGAACATTATAGACCACATCTGGTCTGAAAATACTTGAAACTCAGCTGACATGGTTAGCTGTAAATGCAAAAGTCTTACTCAGAGGAGCCATGGAGTTACTCCATGGCTTAAGGATGTAATCCAAGTTGAGGAATCTACTGGAACAAAAGATCACTCTACAATTAGCAAGCAATGGCATCCATGTGAGGACAGTCACAAGCTTCCCTTCGCATTATGCCAGCAGTGCAATGAGTCCCTTCTCCCCAGTTTTTCAATACTGGAGGAACACCACTGAAATTATCACTCAGAATAAGATGCTGAAAGCTTCCAGCTCACTTAGGTCAGAAGCTTCCAAGGACAGGAACTTAGTGAAATTTGCACAGAAATCAAGGGCTACAACAAGCACCAGCAAATGCCTATCATTAGGGCTCAGCTTCCTCCAGATGTGCTGTCCTGTTCTCTTCGCTGTTCCCGGAGGCATCTTGTCTTCTTGCTAACCCTCAAGTTGTAGCACGTCTAGAGGGATCACTATCCCTTGTCAGCACTGCAATCTGTATTATCTGGAAACCCACTTTTTGCAACAGTGGTTTTGCTTTAAGATCTTCCATGCGTGTACCCACCATCCTTGCTTTTCTCAGAAAACTGAAGGAGCTTCCTCAAAAGTTCCAAGTAAAATTACTTGCACTTTTCCCCCTCATTATGGGAAGTCTCGCAAGATCTATTGTTCTAAAC
This sequence comes from Syrrhaptes paradoxus, assembly GCA_013400615.1. NCBI lineage: Eukaryota > Metazoa > Chordata > Aves > Pterocliformes > Pteroclidae > Syrrhaptes > Syrrhaptes paradoxus. Next base: position 43,383 of record VZTO01007571.1, on the reverse strand, counting down.
ACAAGAGCAATTAGAAGTTCTTTTAAATAAGATAATACTAATAAAAACTTGTCTGAGTGCCATCAGCATGTTATTGTGATGTGCTGTATTTGAACTTGTGTATATTATCTTACCTCAAGTTTCCATGCAGTCATTTTGAGGGTAAAGGAAATGCCATTCAAAGCTAAAGCATTCCAGCAGTAAAAACACAAATCCTTTACACAGCGCACACAGCATTCACCGCGTTTCACATCAAACGAGGGTTTATAAATTCCAGTTGGAAATTGTGCCCCTACATCTGCCCTCCGAGGTCAGAGGAAAGCTTAAATGGAATTAAACTGTATTCCGTTACATGGCTGATTTATTCAATGTTTTCCCAATCAATTTCCCTCATTTCCAGTGGGCTAAAACAGGCACAAGCAGCCTGCGATACCCTGCTGTAAGGAATTACTTTGAAACTGTCTGCTCAAATGTCATCTTACTAACTTTATCCAAGCCCCTGCTATTAAGATAAGAATGTGTCTGCTCTCAAAGATCTGTAAAGCAATAAAATTAAAACCTAACCACAAGTTAAGAGTTTAATTCTTACTTCTGAGCAGTTGGTGTGATCTGCATCTCATTCCCTCTGCTCTCATTCACTCCCCCCAGAAAGGCTAAAACAGAACTAGGTTATCGCAAAAGAATTTAACTCTAGAAAATGGGGAATGCCATGAAATTCAGGAGGTATGATAGCTCAGAAGTGTTTACATTTGTACTCTTCTCCGGCAGCCTGTGCTTTATATTGGCTCACTACGGTGATAACTGGAAAGGACTGCATCACCAGAAACAGGGGGGAATTGGAAACGCTTGGACCTGGCTTGCAATACCAGTAACCACCACTGCTGGGAATCCAACGACTGTCAGATATTCTAAAGGAGCCCAAAACCTGCAGACTTCCAGCAGTCTGCTAGCAAATAATAGTCTCCAGGATGTCTGGATGCAAGTGGTAGGAACTTCTTTTTTTTACCATTTTTCTGAAGCAATGTAGAAGAGATTAATCTGCTGGACCTGTTTCAGTGATATAAACCAAAGACTCCTTCAAAAGAAATATATCTCCAGACTCTCATATCACAGCAAAACCAATCCAGAATGGAAACGACAATTCTGCTGATGCAGGCTCTGCAGAAAATGTGGCCAATTTTGTCTTTTTCAGTAGAAACATCATGTGTTGCAAAACACACACCCTCGAAAACACTCTACGTGAAGTTGCAGGCTAGTGTTTGAAAAAGCATGGGATTAAGCAACAATTCCTGCTATTAAGGTATCCAAGTTGTCAAAAAAAACTATTCTGGCCACTTAGGAACTTACTGTTCTGTGTTGCAGAAATAAAGACCCAGTCTAAACAACTCACCAACACAAGATTGCTGTGGCAGGACCACATCACAACGGGCACCATTGCTGCTGCGTACGTTAGAAAGATGGATTTCTACAGCAGCATAAGTTAGGTTGTTGTATCCAAATCTAGAAGTCAGCCATGGAAAATCAACTCTCCTTGACCATCTCCTGTTATATCATTACCTCAATCCTAAAAAGCCTAAGTACCTGCTACTGTAGGTAGCTACAAGGGAAAGATGATGGTGTACTAATCAGGAGCCAGGACCAAAGCCCACTGACATCAGAAAGGCTCCTCCAGAGTTTGGTGGGTTTGGATCAGACCCTAAAGCTGCAGTTCCTAACTGCAGTGGAGACAGAACAACAGAGTAAACCAATCTTGACTTCAAACCACTCAGAGCTGGTTTTAAACTTGGGTAGCCAAAATATTATTCCCCCTCAAGTAAAAATAAGAGTATTTCAGAAGACAGCACCGAGTGTCTTTTTCACTGGTCTCCTTCCTTCTTGTTCAGTTGTTCATTATCAAAAAATATCTGCAGTTGTACTTAGTGTTTTTCTGCAAACCTCACAGCTTTTAGAGCACTGAAGGTGAATAAAGCCCGGCACAAAAAGGAAGAAGGTCTTGGAGACAGAAATACACACTTGTTCTCCCAAATTCTCATTTGGAAAGGCAGATCTCTGCACTCACATACATTTCTAATCAATTCACATGCAGAATGGCACCTTCCTATTTATATACATCACAAGTTCAGCCTTTTTGCAATAATGTCAAGGCACATAAAAGATGTATGAAATCCCTTTGCCGAGTAAACATAAAGATCACATTGGAAACCAAGCCCCAACAGCATGTTAATAAAGATATGTTATACTGCCCAAAGTAACTTCAGGATGACAAAGCCCAGGCCACATGAAGCCACCACCCTTGGAGAAGTTCACAAGCTGTTTCAGCAACCAAATAGCGCAACAACTCTTCAGGAAATGCAGATATTACAAGCAACCCAAGGACTAAGTTACTTCACATCATGCTGCTGTAGCAGAGGCACCAAAACTCTCCTCCAACCCCAGAGAAAAATGCTTTTGCCCTTTTTTTTTGAAAGCTAGAGGAGGCTCAGAGGTGCCCATGATACAGCTCCGGGTGCTCCAGTCTGCCGTGCAATCAGGACTCCTCTCCCTGAGTTAGACTCATGCCTTGCCCCTTGTTAAAGCAATTTAATCTCGCAAAGTTAGACTTTCCTAAGGGAAAGTGGGGGAACGGCACTGCCTGCATCATAGCTGGATGTTTATGTAGAGCGCTATTTTAGTACAATGAATTAAGAGCAGTCAGGAACACAGCGAACCGGTGACAAGCTGGCATGGATTTGTGGAAAGTTACACAAATTCAGTTACACAAGTTTTGCCTGGCCTTAACTATCCCCATTTTATAAATAGATAAAGCGAGAGGGGTTAGGCAATTTGCCCAGGATCAATTAGCAAGTCCTGAATGACTTCGTGAAATCTTAAATCTACTTCAACCACTTAGCAACACGGCCTGCCCAGGACACAGCAGGCACAGCGAGCGCCTCTGGAGTTTGCATTAATAATCCCTACTGGTTTTAAAACCTGAAGATATCTCGTTTTCTCTACAACAGAAAAATTTCATATGTGGAGGGACGTGTACCTTTCAGTCTTCAGGCTCTTGTTTCTTCACATTCAATCACAAAGAGGTGGGTGACAGCATTATTTAGTATCCCAGCGGATAAAATCAGGTGAAAAATCCAGTCTCAGCAGGATGCTATTATCACGCCCTGGTTGGAGCATGGTTTGTCCTGAGCAAGACTCACGCACCCTGAGCGAGCTTCCCCCAACAGCCCCTCAACCTCTCCCATCCCTTCCCAGCCTATCAAGCCTCTCACTTCATTTCACAACAATTTATTGGGTTTATAAATAAACTGAAAAATATTAAGCCTTGCTTACTACAAGAAGTCTCCTGGTTTATGCAGAGATATTGGTGCCAATGCAGTTTATGTTGACAGAGAGTGTTTTTACCCATGCAGCTTTCAGACCCCAGGGAGCCAACAAATGCCAGGGCAAAGAGGTTTTATGCTCTGATTAAAAAAAAAAAAGTCACAATAATTGCCATGGAGAGGCTGGAACACAAAAGAACGTGGCTATCTCAATTTACATTGCAACTACCGTCAGCACAGCCCAGAACAATGGTATCTGGGAAAGAGTCCTGCTCCCTCCAGAAGATAGATTAATTCAATGTGCAGGAAAACACTTCAAACTGAGAAAGCGATACTCTCTGAATTGTAACAGGCTTCAAAAACTTGGTGCCAAGCCACAAGCCCAAGCTAGTGCCCTTGGGGAATTAAAAAAAAAAAAAAAGTTAAGATAGAAGCAAACAGGCTTAGTTTAGGTCTCACTGGTCAGCTGGATCTGTTAAAAGGCAATTTTATGCCTTGGTTCAGTGGATGCCCATTTTGAAAGCAAAAGGAGCTACACAGTTAAAAATAGACAGAGCTATGAGTAAAAATACCAAGACCCAGGACTTGGGGAGGAGTTTGAAGCTGGGCATTTGTGCAGGCCATCACAGGAATTTTTAGAATTCCTACTTCCAGCAAATGCCCCCGAGCTCACAGATTTCTCCATTGTCGCTTTACTTGTGCCCACCGCAGCTCACAGTGCTCCCACACCCGATGCACAGCCACCGATTTGGAGTCACAAACAGAACCTGAGAAATGTCAGGCACACCTTCATCAAGTTGCTCTTTCCATTCAGCCTCAACAAAATAGCACAGCCCCAATTAACAAAAGAGGCTTTCGTTTTCACTGGTTAGAACTATGTAATCCTGCAGCAAAATTACTGTCACAGATTTTATACAATGAAAGCTGGGTCCCAAGTCATTAAATTCACTGCTGTGGAGGTACAGCCCGGCAGTGGGGTTTCCTCAGCCACAGGGTCGAGCATTTTTTCTAAACCTTCAAAGTAGCTTTACTTTTTTCACCCCTCAAAAGATTTCCAGTTGGAGATTTACATTCCTTACATTTACACTGGCGATTTACATTTCTTCTGAGACAAAGAACACCAATCGTGTCAAGCAGCAGGAAACACACAGGAACAGGAGGCTGCAAAGGCCAAACACTCAATACAACCTTCTTAACAACTGCTCGTGGGAAGTTTTGCTAGAGGGATGGCAAAAGGGAAAGAAGTCATCGTGAAAGAATTGAAGTCATTCTTTCCTGCTACATTATTTGCATTTTTTTATGTACACCAAACCAGCTCCTTCAAGGGAGGTGCCCCATTCACTCCAACCCTCAGGCTTCGTTCCACAGCTGATCAATCTTTTTCGTCATGGTGTAAGTTTCCAGCAAAACTTAAAACTCCATGGGAACGTGGTGATGTCATCCATCTGATAACTGAAGCACTCGGTGACCAGAATTATTCATAATATGCATTAATATTGTCAAAGGCAAGTGCTTTGATCTCGCTCAATCAAAACTCACTTTATTGGGATTGGTTTGCTTCCAGCATTTTTTCCTCCTCAGAAAAATTCACGAGAAATTTTGCTATTTCATCTTGGGTCAGGAGGAAAGGAAGCTTAAGTGTCAGAAATTCCCACAGAAACAAAATCTCATGTTATGACCAGGTCAGCTTCTTCTCTAGTATTCAGTCATTCATTTATTTTTGTTTCTTTCAAGTCATCAGCTGCCTTCGCAGAAATGAAAAGTGCTTCCTGCCACTGCGCTGAACTTGCTGCCCTTGGTTGAGTTCAGTCCTTCTGCTGTGTCTCATGAAAGCTTACAGCGCTAATCCTGTTCCATATTCAAAGAAATAATTTGTAAAGAGGAAACTCTGCACATCTTGCAGTGTTGCTTTCACAGGATATGCAGAGAGATGGATTTCATCATTTAAATGTTGCGTATTTAAATCGTTAGTAGTTCAAAGTCTAGCGGCATCCATACAAATAACAGACAAAATAAATCATCTGAAATTCGTGTAAGTAAAACTGAGCAAACTTAAAACTACTTATCAACTAAAAATTATTCATCAGAAAAATACACAAACAGGTACCTACTACCAGGGATCCTTACTGAAAATAAAAAGCCAAGCCCTGGCACCCTTGTAGAAGAGCCACACAAGCAGCTTTCTGCTGTAGTGGCACAAACACTTGGAGTGACAGCGCATTGCTGTAATTCAACAGCTATTCGCAGCTTCTCCCAGAACATAATCTAAAGGTCTGTACAGCTACAAATCCAAAACGTTACATCTTGGCCTCATTATGGAAAAAACTGTAGGATTTCATTGTACAAAGTTTGCTCTTTTGAGCATTTCAGAAGCCACTCCCTACCTTCCACCAGCTGCCACATGGGATGAATTATTTACATCTCCTTAGAAATATAACGGCAGGCCTTAAGAGCATCAGGAGACTTAAAAGGGAAAACAAAGCAAATTCAGATTTTAAACAGAAGCCCAGTATCCCAGGTGTTATGTCCTGTAAAAGGGCTTACTGCCTTCCACAGAGGGAAGAGCTATCTTTAAAAAAAAAGTGCATTGCAATGCCTTCTGCCTCCTAGTGGAAAATCTTCACCTTTCTCTCCAAGATGTAAATCCAGGCATAGATATACCAAAGGAGTCCGTAACTCTCAGCGTGACACAATGGAATACACACTTCTGCTTGAGACGACGCTCACTGCCACGTGTCCGCAGAGCCTGAGGACAGGTGACTAAAAAATAGATCTTATCACAAGTAGATGCGGCTCTTTCCAATTAAATACGGGACTGAAAAAGTTAAACATGTACAAGGATGTTTGCTAAGACGGCAGGACCAGATGTGAGCTCTGCCCTCCAGCTAGAGGTGGCACAAGAACTGGAAAGGCACCAGAAGAGTAATGGGAAGAGCATCATCCTGAGTGCAAGGACAGTCAGAGAGGAATCGTACTCAGCACAGGAAAACAGCACACTGGAAAGAAGAGGAAAAGAAGTCTCATGGGTTCTAAATGTCTCTTCAAAAAATCGTGTCTTACCTAATAGGATATAACAATAATAGTTCTTGATTTCCGGGAAGAAGAGTGAAGTCTGTAGGAACAATTATGACATAAAAGACTAGAAGAATAGCATCAGGGGAGCAGAAGGGGGGACAAAAAACACACACCACCCTTTTCCACAGATGTACGATCCATCCACACCAAGGACTGTTTCCAACATACCTGTGTTGATGCAGCTCATGACAGCAGTGACTACAACAGACATCTCCTCCAAGCCCACCTGTATGAGCTAAAGTGACCACCTTGAAGGCCTTCCCTACCCTGTCCCTCAGCTCGCATGGCTGCTTCCAAGACTTTCCAGTCACCCCAGTTTGAGCTGGGTTAGGGCAGTCAGCTAAACACACACTCTGCCACTCGGTTCGACTGAAGGCAACTAGGGATCATCCATGTCAGCACTTTGACCGGCAGATCTTTGATTAAAGCAAAGACGCGCGTGACTTTTACCATCAGACCAATTTCCTTCTCATGAATCCATCCACTGTTCATTACAGTCCTTTTGAAAAATCATCAAACACATTGATGATAAATCTGTGCAGTCCACTTCCAGGCCTACGAACTTAACTGTTTCAAAAATCTGACTAGCTTATGCCAAGAATTTTATCTAATCTATTGATTCTGAGAACAGTCACATGATTTATTCATACTGATTGTCATTATTCCAAGGAACAGGATTTTAAGAACAGAAGAGGTAATAAATCCTGGGTTGTTTTTTTTTGTTTTGTTGTTTGTTTATTGTTGGGGTTTTTTTGGTGTTGCTGGTTTTGACTGTTTGTTTGTTTAAGAACTGTGGGGCTTCTTGAAGCTAACATTTTTATGTAGGTTTCTTCTTGATCATTAAACCATCTCTTTGGAGACACAGTTAGGCCTAAAGTTGATTCAAAGCTGCCAGGAAAGTTACCTGCAATTTGCACTGAGCCATCTTCTCCAAGAAGAATATTTCCTGCTTTCACATCCCTGCAGAAAGATAAAGCAACAATAAATGGAAGTCATTAAATCTTGCCTTCAACCCACAAAGATCCATTGAAAGGTTATTATTTATTATATTTTGTTTCTTGCATTAGCACCTCCTGCTTCCAATCATGCAGAAACAGTAGGGACTTAACACCAATTGTAACTTCAGTAGACATAAGTAGCATCTGTACAATTTATAGTCAGCAGCATTTTAAGTACTATGCACAAAAAACAAAACTGAGCAACTTATCAGAAGGTACCCTCAAAAATACAAGGAAAGTGGTTTGTCTCAAGTTCTTAAGTTAGCTAAAAATGTGAAGGGAGAACCTAGCATTGGTCTGATTCTCATGCATCCTTTTGCGGGGGGGAGACTTCAGGAGACAGTGAGGAGATGATCTAGTCTCACTACCGCTGAATGCATCCTGTTGCTCCCCAGCCCTGAAGGAGTTCACATGCTTCCTCAGGAAGTCAGTTTATTCCCATACACTGGTGAAAATCCAGACAGAAAAAGAAAATGTTGCTTGCTCATGGCTTAATGAACTGAACCACATTACCAAGGGTCAGGTGAGCAGAGCTGGTACAACAGGGACAGCGAGAATGAGAAAGTGGGGTCACTCACCTGTCCTGGGAAGTCTCAACTTTAGGGGGGGGGGGGGAAAGAGGGGAGACTTTTTCCACTACCAAAGTCAATGAATGCACAAGAACATCCAGCATGTGCTATGGAAGTTACTGTACTATCTCCTATCTACCTCAAAGAGCCTCTGGTTTCTTAGGTCAACAGCAACACTTCTCCATCGTTGAGGAGAAAGCTACCATCACTCCAAATATGCTTTGAAGTTTTATAGCTTATTTTCACAGGCTGTTCTCCACACAGAGCCAAGAGAAGCATCTTTATAGCTGACACCCACGTTCACCATCACAGCTGCTAAGCTTGCACTGGCTAGGAAACCACGCAGACCCAGAGCACGTGCAGGTGCTGCCTCAAGAAAGGCTGCAAGCAAAGTGGAATGGATGCCAAGGCCATGATGGCCATTGACAACCTCACCTTAACAGCAACCACCTGCACAGAAAAGAAAAAAAAGAAAAAAACACACCAGAACAAGCAGTTTCTCCCTTCACTGCCTTCCACAAAAATTTCAAATCCTTTCACACACACAAAAAAAAAGTCAAAAGCTATTTTTTCCCCTTTCTCCCTCGTGCATTGTGAGAACAGAACTGGCATAATGGCCTGGACAAAGAGCCCTGGTTGGGCCCTGGAAATCTCCTCCTTCCTGGCTTTGCTCTTCTGAAGAAGAGCCTGGGCTGCTGCCAGTTCCAGGCCAGGATAATTTTAAACACATCCTCTCCAGTATTAGCATTTGTTAGCTTCTTCCCAATACCCAGGTTAGGACACTGCCAGGGCAAAGCTTTCCCCCAGCACACAGCAGAACAAAACGGAACAAAGACCATCCATAAGACAGTCCCACTAAAGATTACTGTAACAGCAAACCACGACCGACAGCAGCCTTCAAACAAGTATTTCAAGTCCTGACAAATGTACATCTCTTGCTAGCAGTGACCATCTTGCAGCCTAATTTCTGTTTGAAGCATGAGTGTAAGAGCAAGTACAGGAAAATAACAATTTGTTTAATGCTCAAGAACACTCGCATAGATCTATATGGAAACACTGACATTGTATGGGGAGATAGCCTTGATAAGCTGACTTAACAGCAGAATGGGATTCAAAGCACCAAGAAGCTGTGACAGTGATGCTGGAATAAGTAGACTAAATGTAAAAAAGAATTGCTGACAGTCAGCTCCAGTCCTGCTCCTTTTACATTGGCCAAATGCATGAACTTGCTTTTAGGGGAGGGTCAGCTTCCCCTCCAAGCAGCATTATTCTGTTTTCTTCCTGCAATTAACAGCTGCAGATGTTGCAGACAAGAAAGCATCAGCACTGTCGTGGACAGAGACTCTTAAGTCGACAGAGGGATCTGAAGGGATTAAATACAACATTAAGCATGGAGCTATGCTACCTCCCCTCAGCATCCACTGACCAAATCCAATACAACTGGAGTTTCAAGGGTTAATTACCACGAGCAATACAAACCTGACTAAACCCTGCACTCCCACAAAGCATTCCCAGTCTACAAAACTGAGGGAATGGAAAAGCTCCCTCCCAATATTCAGGCAGACAATGCCTCTGGGATCCAACTCCATGAGCACATGGAGCCATGAGAGCACAGCACCCAAGTCTGCTGGTTCCTAGGTACGGAGCTGGCTCACGCGGCGTGAAATGTGCTTGGCACAGGCGCAGCCATCTCCAGGAATCCCCCCTCGTACTAGCACTAATTCAGAGGGAACAGAGGGTGTTCCGGAAACTCTCCAATCCTACGGGAAATGTTTATCCAGACAAGTCAGTTCTCCTGCGACAGCCAGGACGCACGAGGCTCTTTCACAGCCGCCTGCCAGTTACAGGTTATGGGGAAAGGAACAGCATGCACCAAGGTCGCCTGTTGAAGTTACGGTTCCTCTTACCGAAGACGGACACAAATAACAGTAATTTCCTCTTCCATCCATACTCCAAGGCAGCCCAGGATGCTGGAGCGTTTCCCCAGTAAGCTGGGCCATGTGGTGTTGTACAGCCTCTCCAAAAACTTACCCTGCCGGCACCACGGCGTGTGCAGCTCACCGAGACCCTGAAGGAGACCACGCTCAGCAGCAAAGGAAGTTTTTACACAGAACTAAGGAAGTCTAAACCATTGTGTACTTCAGAGTCCAGAAAAACTCCAGCAGGTTTCACTGACATAGCCACAGCGGCCAGAAAGCAGCACGCACTGAACACTGCCAGACCATCCTACCAGAACAGAGCAAGCTGGACAGGCTTAGCATGCAAAAGGTAGTGAAACGAGCCCCGAGATTGAATCCCATAGGAAAAAAAAGCCGAAGGACTCCAGTCCCTTAACCCCCTCCAATGCAGAGGCTTGTTTTCTTTTTAACTTCAGTTTGGATTAATTAAATTTACATATTTTCTCACTGGAAACAAGTCAGTAAATATGGTGCTTCAAGCTGGTTCAAGAAATTAAACCAAGTCATGGCTACAATAAGAAACCCAGGAGGCCGCCAACAGCCACAGCCAAATACCCAAGTCAAGCTGCAGGATCAAACCACCCCTTGATGTGGCATTTCCTCCCGGCAACCAACCCTCTGAAAAGGCCATTACTCACCCCATTGTGGTATACTCCACCTCAGAGCAGAAAAATGTATCAGCAGCAAGCCTAGCTTTGGGACACCCACTCCCTTTTGGGGTTACTGTACCACAGAGACAACTTCCAGCTTTGCCATTCCTCACTTCGATGGATGGACATCGTGTCGCCCGCTGCAACAGCACGGGGCGAACATCAGGCAGTGATAACACTTGGCAGACACTGATGCCTTTCTTTAGCATATAGAAACATCTTCAAACCATCTTTAAGATTAATTAATTGCATTTAAAGCAATGGTGGGGGGGGAGAGGAAGGGTGCTTTCCTGTTTATTCTCATCAGGAGATGCTTATAAACTCCTGAGCTGAATGGCAAGAAGTTTGTTACTCCAGGATATGGTGAAAGCCAAGTAGAACAATTTGAAGGTACTTCCTATTGATGTGGTAATGTGGGCTGATACACTCTGAATAAATGGGATGCCTCTGGCATAATTACTATACTGGAAACAGGAAGTGGCTTTAGGCTGTAGCGTAAACAGTAATTATATCACATTTTAAATGAAGTTACAGAAGGCTGGAGTAAACTCTTTCTTGCCAATAGCTTAACAAATGCTACCGCAGTTCTGGACATTCCCGCTCCGTATCTGTCATCTTCCTCTGTTCTAAAGCCTCCAACAGCCCTTCTGCAAAACAACAATTATGTTTTTATTTACCTCATACTTCACAACCAGAGAGGCAAGAGGGGTTTGGACTCATTCCAGGACAAAGCTGGATTCTCCACATCAGCCCTGAAAGGTTTCTGAGCAGGGCAGAAATCCCTCCCCGCCTGCATTCCAAACTGGTTTAGCTCCCCAGTGTGACCAAACGCTCATGTACCAGTTACATCACATTAATGCCCCCAGGTCAGGGCTGGGACAGAGACATTAGATGCTACATAACCAAACTGATCCGCAACTCAACGTTACAATCACGCGCCCAGGTACAGGAGACTTGGAGCACAGGAGGACAATGAGATGACGCTCCTCAGTTTCAAGTGTGGTGTTCCCACACCCAACTAATTTTTCAATGGGGGGCAGGAGGGGACTACAAGAACTGTATCCAAATGGCTTGTTCCCACTATAAAAAGCCTACACAAGACCTTAAAATCCTGCTAAATTATCAGATCTGCCCTCAGTCCTTGGCACGACCATACAGTGGTTGTCGTTGCAGTGACAACATTAAGGGAAAATGCAAGACTTGCTGGTCCATGATGGAGAGCAGCAGTATCAATAACCAGCTGCTATCTCCAATCCTGGCATATGCAATAAAACTTCATATTACAGACTTAAAACAACTGGTGTTTGCAAGAAAAGCAATGAAGCACGCTAAGTTATTGCTTTTTAAACAAGCCTCTTAATATTATATGGAAATCAAAAAGGATTCACTTGGCTTGTGTTCAAAAGTCTACATTGGGAGCAATAGCCAGGACAATTGAAGGCTACTGCAACCGCCATACAAGCCACCTGAGCAAAGAGCGGCATCCCAGGACTTGTGTAGCCTAGCACTAAGAAGAAAAACTGTCACATGAAGGGGGAACCGGAGATAAACCCTGTTTATTATGCCTTTGTTTCCAACCTGCTTGTATGTGCCTTGGGGATGCAACGCTGGCTGTCAGCACAGCCATGAGTCATCTGCCCATTAGATGCAATTTACATCAACTGTAACAATAAATTTTCATGGACTGAACTCTATAGTGCATAATTTGGCACAAGGAAGGAGTGGCTGGTCCTGCCAAGTTTCATTTAAAAAAAAAAGAGAAGGTGCAAAATACAAGAATTACTATTTTCTGTTAATGGTAACGAGTAACTCAAAATATTTAAACTGAATGCAACCAATTGCTGGAGTTGACATTGTTCTGAGTAATTTGCAAAATACTTCCAGGACAATACCTCTACTTACAGTTAAATATGAAGCAATTTGTGACATTACACACCAAATGAGCACTCTCTCTCTACTACTGAATATTACTCTCCCTTCAACAATATGCTGTTACCTATGTCACCTCTTCCCTTTGCCTTCTAAGCCAAAATATAAAGAGCTGGCTATACGCTGAAGTCACAGAGTGGTTTGAGTTGGAAGGGACCATGGAGGTCATCTAGTCCAACCCCCCTGCAGTAAGCAGGGACATCTTCCACTAAATCAGGTTGCCCAGAGCCCCATCCAACCTGACCTTGAATGTTTCCAGGGATGGGGCATCTACCACCTTACCAGGTAATTCCAGTGTTTCACCACCATAAACATAAAATATTTCTTCCACAAGAGCTTTAGCATTTGGGACAGAGCTGCAAAATGAAAACTAGGCTTGAAGCATGCAACCAGAGCAGCACTTTTACGCCCTCAAATGTCAACATGTTCAGTACAGTAGAGGAGAAGGCAATCAAGATAACTGTATTAGAAGTGCTGTACATTTCCCTGCTCAGAAAAGCTGTACGTACGAACGTTTTCATGCCACAGGATTGAGCGTTAAGTCCCAAACTCTTGGGTAAGATGCAATGACTGTCCGTTACAGCATTGTACTTAACTCTGCAAAGCTGGACTCGGGAACATCTCCCAAAGCTTGAAGGTCTTCCAACAGCAGAGAGCTGGCAAAGCGGCTTCCACACTCCTCTCTCCAGCCTCCCTGCTGAGGCAGGCATAAGCAGGGGGAAGAGAGAGCCAAGTCCACAGCTTGCTTCATCCCTGCTCATCCACAGCCTTCTCAGCAGGACCTTGTGGCCACTGGCAGGCGGGACCAGCGGCAGCAGCCAGGCTGCTATAAACTACAGCGGGGGACCAGCCCAGCGACACGCTTTATTGCTCAGGATCAGGGAAGCACAGCGACTGCTTCTACCCTCGCCTCTGAGCTGCTCCGCTGGCTGCTGGGCTGTGGTGAAAGATCAGGGCCCCAGCGCAGGAGCTAAATGCCAGCAGCACAAGAAACTCATGATTTACTCCAAGTCTCATAAATAGTAGAGGCGTTTTTAAAGCCATAACTTCATGGCAGCTGGGTAGGTCGGAATATTTAAGGGTTTTTTAACTGTCATTTTAATGTCTGGGGAAAGTTAAATGAATAATCCAGTGTTATCAGGAATTTTTAAAAGTACTTTTTGGTTCTTTTAAGCAGCATGAAGCAAGGCTTTGAAAGGCAAAACTGACTGACAGATTGTGGCTTTGCAAACAGAGGGGAGTGTAGACAAAGCCCATGGAAAGGACTGTCAGCTTCCAACAAGTACATTGAGTACTTGTTTTCTCCGTGCCCTACCCTTAACACCCAGGCAAACCACACTCAGCACAATGAAGAGACTTCTCGGGAGTGATAAATGCATCCAGGCTCCTGGCACAGGCAAACAGAAACCCCAGGAAGGGCTCCATGAGAAATGAATCTCCCAGAGTACTTAATTTTAGCTAAAACACAAAACACCTTGCAGAGGATCCATGATGCATTTACAAGGTACTCCTGATTTTTTGCCCTCCAATGCTGCAGAAGTGGACTGCTGCTTTAAGTAGAGAGTTTGGGGTCCAAGAAATCATGACTCAGACATTTGATTCATTTTAGGTTAAGTCGCTATGTCAGTTCAGACAAGGGAGGGCTCACCAAAGAAAGCTGCAAGAGATCCTCCAGAAATTCACTCTGTCATCTTAGTTATCTAAATGGCTCCAGGGGCTGGTAAGATGCTGAAGCAGTAAAGAAACAGTTGCAGACCTTGGGCTAACTTGGTGCGAGCCTCTGACATGAAGCGAGACAGCAAGCGGTGTGTCACATCACTTAGAGCGTTCCTGTCTGCCACACAGTCGCTGTTATCGCAGCGTCTGCAACTTTCCTTTATCTCAGCAAATTACGTCCAGCTTACGCTTTTTGTTCCTTTGCCAACTTTGTCTTTGATGGTTTTGTGCTCTCATTAATTCCCTCTCTTCCCACGTGTTTACAAGCCTAACGATGGTTATGGGAAGGTGCGGTTCGATGACTGATCCTGTCTGCCTTGGACTTTACCTCCCATCCATCAGCATGCCTCCAGCCCAGCACCGAGTGCTCAGGTAACTTCAACCGCACATTAGCGTGAGGGAAGTTGCTCCAGCTAAAAACAAAACGTTAAAAAATAGTTCTCAGACAGGTTAGCTCCTTCAGCCAGATAAAGTGCTACAAACACTAGACCCAGCCCTATCTCCCAGCATGGAGACAATCTAATCACATCAACCCTCACAGCCCCACTTCATCCTCCTACAAAAAGGCTGTTGCTTCACATGTTCACCCCAGTGCACATCACTGTTGTGATATCAGCTTACGGCAAGGAGGATTTGCCAAGCAGCGAGGGCTTCTGACAAGCTTCAGCCCTTTGGCAGTCAATGCAAGAGAGAAGCTATGTCTCTAACCTCATAGACCACTTCTTAAAGTTTTCCCTATTCAGTCAGAACTCCAGTTTTTTTCTGATGTATCCCCCTCAAGGACCCTGCCCAGCAGGCTTTAAAAATCAAGTTTTTGTACCACTGAACAGCAGCTAAAAACGTAACAGGATTTCTTCCACAAATTCATCTATTCAACCCTTCAATTTTCCTGATCCTACTTCCTAAGGACTGCAAGGGAGACAAGGCACAAAGCTCCTTTAACAGCTGTTACACGAAAAGCAACACACACAGCAAGCTGTGGAGTCACAAGGTCTGCCTCCTATCCCTGGAGGCCCAGATATTTTTGGGAGGCCCTGCCTTAGTACTGGTAACAGAGGAAAACAGTCAAGTTATACCCTGGCCTTATTTCAATGCTTCGTGTCAAATTATTTAACCTGTAAGGAGGTGGACACGCTTCATGTGGCAATCCTAGTGATGCACGCCACCATGCTGTGGTATCTCCCGCATGCTAAAATATGTTCATAGTGTGCTCAGAAATACGAATTTCCCCAAAAAGCGCAGATCACTGCAGTTTGAGTACGAGACGGATCAGGTAGCAGAAGAAACAAGCAAGTCAGTGATTCACGTCTCCCTGCCTTGACCCTGCCATGACAGAGAGGAAAGTTACTTCCAGTAAACACATAACCAATTTGCAATCAAATATTTTTATATAGAGCAGCTCAAAAACGTCTTAATTTCCAAAGACAATAAGCAGCACTGTTCTGGAGAAGCACTATATATATCTATACGCACACGAGGTCCAAGGCATTCCCCTACGCAGCCAGAGCCATCCATATCTAGGAAGCCACCCACAGCTCTTGCTCAATGTTTGCAATGTGATGCAGAAAGAGAAATTCAAGACAACCCAGGCTCACAAGAGACTTGCCAGCTTGACTTTCTCCTCCAAAATCTAGAAGACAAGCATTTTAAGCATGGCCAGCATAAGAAGAGGAAAGATGTCCTCATTTCATCCCGCTATTCCTATAAAACAGAGAAAGCAGTTATAAAACTGGGTATCTACAATGGAAACAGTCCTCTTGGCACTCCCAGTGTAACTGGGTGATGCTTTCCAGGCTGACACGAAATGATACAATTCTCTGTGGCAGTTCCGTATTTGCTGTCCTAAGTTGTGTGTGGGTTTTGTCTCACTTTTGGTTTTGAGAGTACTAAGCTTTATTTTTTAATGTTAAAAGTTTTCAGAACTCTGCAAAAACAGATATTTTATTTAGTAAACATGCAAAAATAATTTCTGATGCAGCCTCGCAAAAGTTTCAAGTGTGCTTAACATCTTACCACTCAAACTTAGTGAGTGACCTTTTTCTCATGCTTCAGCATAAGACATGAATGCAAAGACGGCAGCAGTCTGAATAAATGCTTAAGGCATCTCCACATATGCAGCTTTTAGGATAGATGAAGGACAGAAAATCTGCTGCCTTACAAAAGAGGACACCACCATTCAAAGCCATCTTTCTTTAGTGGGTTATTCTCTTTATGCGTCACATTAGAAGGGACAAACTGGATGAACACCAGTGATTTAAACAATTATTCTATTGCTGGAGAGATGATGCAAGAGCCTATACTGGGTGAGCTAGTCCCAGTAATCTCCATCAGATAAAAGCAGTGACACGAGAAGGATGTCACGAAGGGAGTGGTTGTACGAACGCGTCAATGGCACTTGGTTTCTTCAAAGTCAGAAGCTAAGAAAGTCTGTTACATTTTCCCCAGATACAATTAAAGCTGCAGACAGGGAATGAAGACTATTCTCCCTGGAAACACGTCAAACCCAAATACTCCTGACAACTAAGGAACTGCTAGAAACCATATTTGTTGAGGGTACAACTCAGTCATGGATCACTGACCAAAACCTATCATTGCTGTTTAGCCTTTTGGAGATCACCCTGACCTCCATCTCCTCCTCTTCAGAATACTTCTCCTGCTTTTCATCTCCATGTAACAAAGTGGGGGGAAAACCCTTAAAACTCACCTCCTTTTTAATGCGGTGCATAATAGTTGTACCAAAAAAGCTGTTTTTTCCCTTGGACTAAGTCAAAGTTACTTTGAGTAACTGCAGGACACCCAGTGACAAAGTCCTGGGGCAGCACCTGGGTCTGAGGAGAGTGACATGGGGACAGATACCTGAATGCAATGGTCATACAGCAAGCTCTCTGCTTCAGGCATCACCCTGCAAGCCACTACGAGGACCCTCGTGATGCACAGAGCCTGAGGGCTGGGCAGTGACATTTGCCTGGAGCCATTGCAGGGTCCCCAGCACTCCTGTGCTTTCAGCAGCAGCAGTATTTACCATCAGAGTTTTAATTGCCAGGTTTTTAGGCTTCAGAGCAGAGTCTTTATCCACTTCAAGGAAAACTGTCTCCATAGGAGCTATTGTTTCTGGATGTCTGCAGATTTGGGATTTACATCTGGTTCATATTCTCTCTTTGCAACCACAGGAAAACTTTTTTTTTTTTTAAACAATGAATTTCTGGATGATGCTGCGGAAGAAACATCCACCAGGAGAACACGCTTGTTTGCCAAACCACCACAATACAGCCCAGTCTGACTGCCGTGCACCCAGAGTGGCGATTTGATGCTCCTCATGCCCTTGACACTGCACAGCAGCATGTTTATTTGGGGAAACAAAACTCCCAATACAATCTAGAGCAGCATCTTTTCTTCTTCCCACAGAGACACCCAAAAGTAACATTTCTATTTGTCTGGCTACTGAACTGTTGACAAATTAAAGCTTTAAAATTTATATTAACAATTACCTCTGAAGGCTACCCATCCTGTACTATAAGGGAGAAGAGATCAAAGTACATTTCTCTGCATGTAAAAGTCTATTTCCTATGGCTGAGCAATAGCTGGCTTTCAAATTACTAGTGTCCTGACTTAAAATCAAACTGGCAATTAGAGGTGAAAGGCTCTACATCCCGTTATTAATCCCTCAATCCTTTCCAACCAAACTTCAGTTCCAAAACACACTCCCCAAAACAAGATCATAGCAGTGTAGAGAGGAGGGCTGTGAAGCTCTCCTACAGTCTTGCTACAGAAACAAGAAGAACTACAGTATTTCAGTCCTCAAAATAATCAGAGGCATACTGGAATCCAGTTTAACCACAAAACCTGCCAGCATGGATATCAATACATTAGTCAGCTACATGAAAATTAAGCTTGAATCCTGTAGGACAGCTGAGTTCTGCCAAAATATATCCATCAGCTCCTTCATCTTATATCCAAAACTCGCTACGGGCAAAGCGGCTCCTGCAAAACCCCCTGCACAAGTGTTTGTGATGTGTATGCGCTCACATACAGACACCCTTTTTTCAGAAATTATTTTATCTTAGTGCAGGTAGAAGAGGCAGACAATTAAAACTTTGATCTTGTGTCAAAACCATCCTGAGGTCCAAAATAATAAGCTAATATACTTGGCACAAAAACACAGCAATAGTGTATTCAGGGGCTCTTCAAAGCAACATTCAAACAGCTGCCACAGCACCCTGCTGCCCCACTCAGAAAAACGATTTTGAAAAGACACCGAAAAGAACCCCAGAACATGCCGTATGGGGGCACAAGCTGATCTAATTCAGCAGATCAAATGTGCTGTTGCACCTCTCACCCTCTAAGAAGTGGAGCAGCAAACAAATTAATAGCTGGATCGCTGCCACGCCAGTGTTTCAAGCACATGCAACCCTAAACCACTTCCTAAGCTTTGTTTTTACAAAAAAGCATGTGAGGATCCTATTTATTATGCTGCAATAGGAGAATCTGATTATATTCAAGCAGCGTATCATTTCAACTGGACTAACTGAAATATTCAGTTACACAACAGCTAATCATGACCAGAAGATAAGCTCAGAGATAAAAATAGGGAGAAAGACAGAGAGACCTTGTAACAGTTAATCAGCATGATTAATTTGTCAGGCTGCCATAAAGAGCACCACCTGCAAAAGCCTTGAACTTCCCTCCAACAAGCGCCTTTAAGCAATAAAACTTCTTGGGTTCCTTTTACTTTAATTTTGAAGTCATTCACCAAACTCCTGCTAATCCCCAAATACACACAGGAATCAGAGTCCAAATGGGGAAGGGGTGCAATACACCCTGTGTGTCGCCCAGACAAGATTAGCACAGGAGCAACCCCTTGCAGCACAGCAGCCTTGCTCTACCTCCATTAAAAAAAAAAAGGTCCAAGCAGATTCGTAGAGAACAGCTTCATCCACAGGTTCCCGCGTACGGCCCTCCGTCCTCAGCACACTGACTGCTGCCCAGGTATTTAACTCACTTAACATGAGCCGGATTGCTAGGATTTCAGATTGCCATTGGGATCACGCAGAAACCCACACCGGGGACGGCAGCAGCTGGCACAGAAGAGATGACCCAGGACCAGTACATGGCAAGGAAGGCAGAGAGCTGCCAGCCCTGAGATATGTTTTGGAAGGAGACAGGGATTATTTGTGTTCACTACCTTGGTATAGAGTGTTTCATCAAAATAAAACTGCTTCTGCCTTCTTTGTCTGTTCCCAACAGCCCTTGCAAGACAAATGCAAAAAAAAAAAAAAAAATCACTTTGGAGAACATGGGAGACTTAAGCATTTGTTGCTGAACAATAACATCTATTCAAGTCTCAGCCTCGCTGTGGCTGTTAATTAGGAAAGTAAACAAAAAAAAAATAATTTAAGCCTTCACTAGATATTTGGCTTTCTAATCTCCTCTGGAGAATACTGTCAAGCTACTCTCCTGTCCAAAGCAAGGGATTTACACTTCCATGCAAAGCCAGCTCCCCAAACTGTAATTGGAAGTGGCATTCAGTTCAAGGCAGGCTTACCCAGAGTAAGATTCAGCAGCAGCAGAATTTCATTAAGGCAGTCTTCCACGTGTTAACTTAATTTACCCATTTAAGATGATGCATAATTTACAAGTATCGAGCAGCTCCCCTGTCAGACATATATTCTCTGATCTCACTGATGATTTACAGCAGGTAACAAGCTGTCCCCGCTGCAGGTCAGCGGCGCCCACAAAAATACATTTGGGTCCAGATACTCACCCTTCGGGCTTTGCCACCAGCCTGGTGGTCCAACGCCAGATGCACTAATTTCACTCATTTTACCCATCCTGTTTCTCTTTTTCAAGTCGTTTTCTCCTAGGCGTCATACAAATGGAGTTGGGATATTTAGAGCAACCAGCTGAAAACTTTGCTCTGCTGGATGGCGGCTCCTTTTAAAAAAATTGTTCCAGGTCTAACAATCCTTCAAAGCCCTTCAATTTTGACCCTTCCCAGCTAACCTTGTTTTGGCCTGAAGCTCACCCCACATTGCAGACACTCTATCCAGCAGTTCAGCCATCACCTGATGCCGTTGGTTTCCTTTAGATACTTTCAGCTGACCCAGGGGACCAAAGTTTAGTTATTTTAAACACTTCCTCTCAAAGCATCTCTGGCACAAGTGCAAGGTTTCCACCTGCCTTTCCCATCAGGCATGACCAACATTACGACCCCTAGCATTAAGCAAAATGGGAAAACCATCCAGCTATTCCTATGGATGAGGAGAGGTCCCATCTGCGTTACAACTTTAAACTGTGTTTTCCTCAGCAGCGTACACACATCTGGATAAAATGCAAGACAGCACGATTAACTCCATTAAGGAAAAACATTTCATCCCTTTGAGGGATGTAGGCTTGCTGTCTGACAACAGTTTAAGAAAAATGCATCCTTTGCATCACAGGTAGGAAACTACACAACTTTCCTTCTGGATCGTTGTTATTATTACCACTTCTCCAAATTTCCCAGACCACCGTGTCCCAACACAATGAGGTAATCCAAACGCTTTTCCCCCCCCCTGATAAAACATTACACAATTGTTGGAGCAGGGATGCAACCCATGCAAAGTAGCTGACGCACAACCGCAAGCTGCAGCAATGACACGGCTTTGATTTCTTTGCTGAAGTCCCCTAAATAAGGGCAAAATGCTTCAATGAACAGGATGAGAACAGTTGCAGCAGGTTTGGTTCAGTCTGCTTCCAAATGATTCAACATGAATCACATTTTCTTCAGACCAAGCAGTTCGGACTTTCTGTGAACATTTTTTTTTGCTGAGTGCAGTAAAAAAACCAAAGAAACCATACATGAATACATCCTCTATCATCTTTCCCACAACTACTGGTTTTGTTGTTTCACTACAGCAAGTCAAATGGAGAACCACCTCTCTTTCAATACAGAGATCAATATCTTCAGAAAAACTGAAATTTAACAGGTTGCTGCTGCTTTAACGTATAGATTTCAATTTCATTAGACCAGAAGATGAACTAAATCAGCCAAGCAAATCAACTGCAAGCCACAGATGAACGTGGTTTTGTCAATTACTTATGACAAGGGTGAAAAATTACCATCTACTGAGCAACTAAATTCGTTTATTACCGTACTCGGAATTCCCAGAGCTGCTGAAGTCTTACCTCTACAAAAAAAAGTTCAGCAGCCAGCTAGGAAATCAAAACTGTCTTCAATGAAGACAACCATTCTTTTTAAATCAGAAGTTTAATGAAGACTGGAAACCGAAATTTGAGACTTCAGGGAAAAGAATTCCATCACAATTGTTTCCAATCATTTCTTTTTAATCCAAAACAACCTACAAAAGTTAGTCAGTTTAACCAAAAATATGAAATAAATACTTCTTGGATTTTCTAATTAAAATAACATTTTGGCAAAAAGAATTGCCTCTTCTTCTGGAGCTATCATAAGAGGACAGAAACTTACTCCAGCACAGCAGCAGCAATGCTTATAGTGGCATTGGACCAGAAGACAGCCAAGCTCACAAAATTCCCAAGAAAGAAGCAGCTGTTGTTCCCAGCAGCAGTCTGTGGCTGGGATGATGTACATTACCCACAAGCAGTATATTCTATTTTCAGCACGTATTTAGGATTGCAGATCTCATTCTTTTTAACGGCAGAACATACTGACTTAGTATCCTTTTTTCCTGAACTACACCACACCTTGACACCAGAGAGGAAAACATGATTTAAAAATACCTCCCAAACGACATAGCAGCACAGAAACCCACACCTCTCAGTGATCCATCAAATCACACACCATTAGTTAACTGGGTTTTGCCTGCAGAAGTAGTTTTTACACTACTTTTTTCCATTTTTTTTTAAATGATATTACCCAAATTCAAATTTCACTGTGTTGATCTAGCACCTAGCCTTAAAAAGAAAAAAAAAAAACCAAACAAACACTAAAATAGGTTCCTTATTAAATTGCTCAACACTTCTTGTGCAGTACTCTTAGTGATTTGTAGCTCTGCAAGAAACAAAACTGGCTGAAGTTTTCCAGTTCCAACAACTACATTTTGCAGCTAAATGTTGACATTTGGTAAGAGGTTCTCTGTATCAGAACTTTTGATACCCCAAACCTTACCCAAACTTGGCCTAGTCCTAGTATTTCCTAAAGCAGCAGCTACCACAGACACATTTGAATTCTGAGTTTCGATTAAGCTCAAACCTTTATTTTCCTTTTTCCACATCCTCAGAGCTGGTTGTGGGATGAGACTGCATGTGGTCCACTGCTCTGTTTCAGCAACACACATTTTTGGGACAAAGATGAGGAAAATAAAAAATACCTGTGGATTTGTCCATTTTTATGCAGGTAGTCCAGCCCCTCCAGCACCTCCTTAAGGATTGTGGCTATACAGGGTTCATCCAGGACACCAGTCTTGTGTTCTCCTTTGGCCACAATGTGCTTTATAATATCCAAAACAGAGCCTAGAGAAGAGAGTTAAACACATTAGTTTAAACCAGAAGAACTGATTCCCAGCTACCTGTACTTTATAACCACTTAATATACAAGTCAGAGGAATTGGGAGGGGGGGGACACCCCAACAGTCAGGATCAGAGTCAGTAGCTGAAGCCTCTCCTGCAGGAGAGCAGAGGCAGCAGCGTACACTTCACATATCAGTCTTCCAGGGATGCAGATGCTCAAGTTGCGCTGTAAAATCCCTGTGGTCACAAATAGCTGAGAAGTTATTTGAACAAGCCAAAATGTAAAGTGTGCATACACAGGACTCTCGAAAGGTTTTTAAGTAGATAACCAATGCTACAGCTGTTTTAGTACCGAGTACTGGAGAAGCAGGAGGGGGAAATGGAAAAAGCAGGGGGCTGCCAGGACTCACAAGCTGAAGGCAAGGAGCTCAATAAAATTAGACTTTTTCAGCTCTTATAAACTCGATGCAGAATAGCAGCCAGAAAAATCTAATACATTAAGGGTTGACACCACCCTAAAAGAAAAAAGTAGAAGTTATTAAATAGGGAACAAATGAGGCTGCATTCTGACAATAAGTCACTTCTCTGCATACAAAACTGGAATAGCTTAGATCCTTCCCTAGAAACATCACGCTTAGTCTCTCTCCCAACCATGGTGTGAATTACATCATCTTGCATGACAAACCAGGCTTTATAGAGCAAACCACCTCTTTGAATTGCACCCAGGAAAAAGCGGAATCAATGACTAGTAACACGCCTCTTGTGCAAGGTCCTGTTTTCATTATATATTGGGTACTGTGTTCTTTGTATTTGCACCTGGACTGAGGACAGTCTTCTCAGAACTATATTTTTATTGCTCCAGTACGGGATGTCTAAGCCTGTTTTCCAGGCCTTCAAACTGGGTTTCTATGGTTCAGTGACTGGATAGTCAGCTAGTGGATTTTTACAGCTATGGACACAAAGCAATGTCAGCAGTACTGGAAAGTTCTTAAAAGAATGAGAAAAGCAGGCACGACTGCAAAGCACAAATTGTAGCATTGATTGTCTTTGAAAAGTAAGCTTACAGGGAAAGAACATCTCAGTACTAACTCGGCTCGTTTAGAAAAGCTGAAAATTCATTCTTCTTAACTTGCAACCAAAAAAAACCTGTAAGAGACTCAAAATATGAACTGTGAAAGTTGAGAAACCTACTCTCATGAATTTGGTCAATTAAGAAATTACAAGTTCTACCTTGTAAATTCTTGAAGCAAGAAGAAAAATACAAGAGAGGTTTTTTTTGGTTTTTCTTTTCATCCTTAAGGTTCAGGTTGACAAAAAATTTCTCCCCCTTTAAAATTTATTAACTCCCCTATTTGAATTTCTTGGCCACAACAATCATGCAGATAGGTTTTCACTTAGCAAAGTAGTTTACTTTTGGATTCTCACACAAAAGCAAAAAGGCTGCAAGGTTTGAATCCGAACACCACATGGAAGGGCTTGTTTTGCCCAATTCAAACAGCAGAGGAAACAATTACACGGGTGCGTGGTGTCCCTTGGTTTGTGTGAAGCAGTATGTGCTGAGTTCATCTAATAGTCAGGAGAGTCCTGATTGCCCACTCTGCCCAGCTGCACACTTTCCATCCTCTCCAGCCTACCAGCATCGGTGCTCATGGTGTACAGCAAGCCACCCACTAAATCCACCAAAAAACTAAACTGAGGGGAAAAAAAAAAAAAAAAAGCTGCATTTGGTTGGTAGTAAGCATAACCTCTGAACAGATGAGCTTCAGAGCAAATGAAGAGGAAAAGGAGGGTAAGAAGGAAGGAGAACACATTTGTAAATGGGGGAAGAAACCTCTTTTGTCAGCAGCAAGCAACTAGACCAGCTCCCTGTCTGCCCCGAACAGCACCTTCAGCTTCCTCTTCCCAAAAAAACCTTTGATCGGTTCAAGGTATTTGAAGACGACAATTTTAACACAGCAGACAATAACAAAATAGAAAAAAATAAGGAAAATAAAAAAACACAGAAATGAAGTTGCATAACATCCACCCAGCATTTTATGGAATAATACTCTGAGCAGCGTTCAGCCTCCCTTCACCCTGTCTGAGCACGGGAACACACTCATCTTTAGGGCGTTTTGACACGGGTCTTAATGAGTTATCCAAAGGCTTCACCCTGCCATAACTCAGGTTGTTTTGACATGGGTGGGACTTCCTACATGGGAGCAAGATTATCTGTATCAAAGGAAATTGTAAAACCCCAGATGTAAGAGTTCCCTTTCACTCAAATCTCACCTTTAGGTTCTGGCATCTAAGAAATGGATCCTCTGTTGTGTGTCAGGAGGACTCACCTGGGATCCAGCCTGTCACGTATTCATATTTCAAAAGTACGTGCTTACAAACCTCAGAGCTTCTTATTTTGGACAAGAATTTTTGTGACACCTAAGAAAAAACCCACCAAAAACCCCCTGCAGTTTCACTGTTCAGGTTTTTCCTCTCAAATGTGCCTTTATCTAGAGAACAAACTGTCACTTGTTTTAGAAGTCCAGTTGAAAATATGTGGTTCTTCACGTCCTCGTTTTGTCCTCCTTCCACCCACAACTCTGTTAGCAGACTTTGTTCAAAAACATTTCCCTTCTCCTGCAAAGGGCACAGGGAACATGAGGAGGCAGATCATATGGTGCTCAAATTCATTTGGTCAAAAAATCCTGTATTTAGCCAAGTTAGAGGTTGTATTTAACCCAGAAAAGGGGGTGGGGGTTAGACAGACAAGAGGGCACACAAGGAGCCAGCCTTCATTGTGAACAGGTTGATTCACATCCGTACTATCCGCTCCCAGTCCAGCCTGCCACTTTTTAAAGCACTTGTATTTTTTTTTTTAAATCCACTTTCAAATCAAGATGTTCAAAGGAATTTGCCAGTCTTCTACAGAAAGGAGAAGAGCAAAAAGGCTATCAGCAAAACAATTCGTTAAGCAAACAGCAGAAAAAGCAACTCAAAAACCACCTTTCTGTTGAATAAAGTGTTATTTGGATCATCCCCACGTCGTCAGGCAGGGAAAAAATTGCTACTGGCACCACAACACAATAAAATTTAGATTTTTCCACCTCAGATCAGTAAATTTGTGAGGTAGGTACTGACTCTCAACCCAACTGCAACTCTGTAAAGCACAGCACCATGGGATAGGAAGGATGAAGCCAAGCTGCATTTCCATACACTCCTTCATGCTGTCTTCAAAGTCTTAGAGAATCATCTAGGTTGGAAAAGACTAAGATCATCAAGTCCAACTGTCAACCAAACACTGCCAATCCACCCCTCAACCATGTCCCTAAGCACCACATCTACACTGGCTTTTACATATCTCCAGGGATGGTGACTCAACTGCTTCCCTGGGCAGCCTGTTCCAATGCCTGATCACTCTTTCAGTGAAGAAATTTTTCCTAATCTCCAATCCAAACCTCCCCTGGCACAACTCGGGGCCATTTCCTCTTGTCCTATCGCTTGTTACTTGGGAGAAGAGATGAACACCCACCTCACTGCACCCTCCTTCTCCTCTCAGCCTCCTCTTCTCTAGACTAAACCCCCCCAGCTCCCTCAGCTGCTCCTCGTCAGACCTCTGTTCCAGACCCTTCACCAGCTTCGTTGCCCTTCTCTGGACCTGCTCCAGCCCCTCAACGTCCTTCTTGTGGTGAGGGGCCCAAAACTGACCCCAGGATTCAAGGTGTGGCCTCACCAGTGCCAAGTCCAGGGCACAATCCTGCCCCAGTCCTGCTGGTCATACTATCTCTGATGCAAGCCAGGATGCTGTTGGCCTTCTTGGCCACCTGGGCACACTGCTGGCTCATGTTCAGCCGCCTGTCAACCAGCGCCCCCAAGTCCTTGTCTACTGGGCACCTTTCCAGCCACTGTTCCCCAAGCCTGCAGTGCTGCAGCGGGTTGTTGTGACCCAAGTACAGGACCCAGCACTGAGCCTTGTTGAACCTCATACAATTGGCCCTGGCCCACTGATCCAGCCTGTCCAGCTCCCTCTGTAGAGCCTTCCTACCCTCCAGCAGATCAACACTCCCACCCAACTTGGTGTCATCTGAAAACTTACTGAGGGTGCACTAAACCCCCTCGTCCAGATCACTGATAAAGGTATTAAACAGAACTGACCCCAGCACTGAGCCCTGGGGAACACCACCTGGGACCAGCCACCAACTGGATTTAACTCTGTTCCCCACAACGCTTTGGGCCCAGCCATACAGTTATTTTTTTACCCAGCGAAGAGTACACCCATCCAAGCCATGAGCAGACAGTTTTTCCAGGTGAATACTGTGGGAAACACTGTCAAAGGCTTTATTAAAATCCAGGTGAACAATATCCACATCTTCTGGCATGTCAGGAAGCTTGTCATGGAGAAACCAAGTACCCAGATACCCAAACAGAAACCCACAGCTAAGCACAAAGCCACTTTGAAAACAGAAGTCAGGGGAATTTCACTATTCTGCTAGGAGGTAGACACTGCATTGGATTTATCAGGCTGATGCCAAAATGCATTCATTTCCAAAGATCTCAGTTAAGCATGTGACACACTTTAGTAATATCTCCCCTGCCTTAGGATGTAGACAAGTTTTCTCACACCAACTATGTGACACTCAAACAATAGATTAGTAGGTCAGAGCCTCATCCTCAGCCTAAGGGGAAGGAAAAAAACAAAACAAAACAAAACAAAAAAACTAAGACATTTTGCACAAAGTGGCCTGTTCCCAATCCAGCAATATGTTAAGTGCTAGACATTAACTGGAACCTAATTCAGCTGAACTGGAACCAAGATCAGATCTACACAACATCCTGTGCTTCACAAACCCATCGACCTGTTTGAAAACACCAGCGTGAGTCCCAGTTACTGACAGTTTCTGAGCCAGCTTCCAAACTAGTTTAAGAGTAACTGGGGAAGTTAAGAGTGCATCCAAACATAATTGTATCTCTGCTTAAAGGTAGTTTCAGTATAGATTTGTGCTCTTTGTGTACACAGAGATTGAACAATTTGCAAAACAAACGTCTCCCATAATCCAGTGGCCAGGGCATGAGGTTCACACTGGAAACAAGGCACCCACTCTGTATTAGAGAACAGTTACATTTTCCAGAAAAAAAAAATAAATCCACTATGACGACTTTTTTTTTTAAAGAAATATAGTTTCTATTTCAGATAATGCTGTGAAATACTTCAGTGTGTAATATACATGCTTTATTACAACAGTTTCCTCCTGATTTTTCTCATTAGAAATGCATGAGTAGAAGCTACAGATTCACAGGAGGGTCAGGCTTAAGTGAGGAAGAAATTAAGTTTGGCTGAGGCTGAATGGAAAGCTCTTCCAAGCCCAGAAGGGAAGCGTATCAGGAAAAGACAAAACAAGACAGAGGGAAGAGCCAAAACTAGAGCCTAAATGTAAATATAAATCATGCTGTCATTAATCAGGATGTATAAAGAAGTCTGGTGATGAGCAGCCCAACAGAAGACAAAAGAAGGGAGAGGACATTGAGAGACTGATGTGGAAAAAATGCAGCTATAAACAAATTCCAGCCCATCAAATATACACTGAGTAGCACCCCAACAGGAAGTCCAGAAGATATTGTGCAATCTGATAAAGCATTTACCATCATTACCAATGAATGAGAAATAAAAGTGTCTCAGTATATTCTGACACCAGTCAGAAACCATATTACACCTACTTAGTAAAGCACAATTCTCTCAGTGCAAACTGTACAGCAATTGAGAGTTCAGTGGTTTTCTGCTGAAACTCAGAAGCGTCCTAGTCTGCTTCGAAAGCTGCTAATGCAATAGCTGCTAATGACAGCGGAAGTCACCGGGAACTAGCTGTACACAGACTTACCCGATAAAACCCAACCGGTAACTACTGCGGGTCAAAGACAAATATGCAGTGAGCAACTTGTGATGGAGTCCTTATGGCTCACACCAGTTCTGCAGCAGACAGACTGGTATCTGGATGCACAAATGGAGCAGATATCCCATTGCTTCCTCCACTGCCCCCCAGGAGTGAAGAGCCGGAAGCTCCACAGCTTGCCTTTCCCATTTTGTCATGGCTAAAGTATATCTGATTCGGCCTGACTCAATTCACAGAAGTCAGCTCCAACTTTCCAGAAGCAAGTAGTTGATTTCCACCCATGACAGCAGTGTCTGAGCAATGAAGACACAAGAAAACCATGAGCTGAACAATATCCTGAACTTATAAGAAAGGGGTTCAAGGCCATGCTGGACAAGGCTCTCAGCAACCTGGGCTAATGGGAGGTGTTCCTGCCGATGGCAGGGGGTTGGAACTGGACTTTAAGGTCCCTTCCAACCCAAACCATTCTGTGATTCCATGATATTCAGCTTTTACATACCGACATCAGAAAGACCATTAGCAATAGACTGTCTTGAAACAGAGCAATGCAGTCCTGACTTGCCACCCCACATGTGTGCCCAGTAAAACTGTCTACCTCAACACCCTGTACTTCATAGCACTCCAGTGTTTCCTTCCGCAGCAAAATGAGATTAAAGAGTTCCATGGTTCACCACCTCCCTGTTGGTGCCAATGCATCTGCTTACGAAGCCGTACTGTAAATGAGATCACTGCAGTAATGGGTAATCCAGTTTTCCAGGCAGGGTGGAGACCCAGCATCCAGGAACTTCTTAAAACCAGTTTCACTGCTGGAGAAAACTTTTGTGTAATCACACCCTTGGGGCAAGAAGTCCTAATTGTTCCATTGATTCACTTTCAACAGCAAACCACCAAACAATGCTTCCTGTTCCAAATCCAGAGCATGATTCTTTGACCTCACCTACATCAGCAAGCACGGGTAAGGTCATTTAGGAAGCCTGCTTCTGATGTTCCTCCTCAGGAGAGGAAGAAAGTATCTACCTGACAGTCAGTGACACTGCTCAATGCTTCAGGGCATGGGGCTGAAGCAGAGAATGGTATGAAAATCTGAGCAGAAAGGAGAGCTTGTTTAGAACAAGATTACAGATAAATGCAAGGGTATTACGCCTGGAATTTTAAATGCTCCCAGAGCCAAAAGAAATGTACAGCAGAGCTAGTTGCTGTGGAAACATATAAACTATAACCTAAGTGACAGGAAAAATATACTGAATAAGTTAAATGCAAAGAAAACTTTTCTTTACATTTGTCTGGCAAGCACAACAAGAATATTTCATACTCTAACTTAATTTCCAAGAAAAAAAGCAGGTAGCAGTATCTGCATTATTTGCCATGTAAAGGCTTGGCATAGGCTGGAAAACAGTGCCAGGGATCACTACACGATTTTGTGGGAATCAAGATCTGCCCCAAACATGATGGACACGGATGCTGAACATGCTTCATCTTTGAGAATCAGGAGTTGGCAGGATCTGTTGCTGCTTCTTTTTAAGACATCTCAGCAGAAGCCAGTGGTTTTGGTGAGCCTGATTGTCATCAGAGCCAAGAATTTAATCTGCATCTTGTCAGCCACTGACAAATGGAGGAAGAAAACGCAAAAGAAGCAAGAACAGCTGCTTGGATTCAGTACTTCTGGGGCTGAGGAACAGAGATACAGAGAAAGAGCACTGAAGTAAAGGAAAGAGCAAGTTATACAAAACAAAGGAAAAGACATCTATGTAGATTGCTGGGGTTTCTGGTTTTGAAATTTCTTCTTCTGGTTGAACCACCTCAGCACAGAGGGAGAGTTAATGAAAATTCCACTTCTTATATCCTTCCCTCTAGAGCACTTGCCTGGATGTGTAAGACATACAAGAAGATTAAAGTAGGAAGCAAGGCAATACAGTAATAGGGGCAAAACAGTTCAGACCGAGACATTTATAGGAGAAAATCTGAAGACAAACTATTTTTTTCCGTGCTTTTTCTATTATAGCTGAGTGGCAATGTATCTACACGCTTCACACTCTGCAATTGCGTACAGCCCTTACCATCTTCTTTCTGCCTCTGACTTCTCATCCTTAATTGTTTGAAATTAAGTTGTGTCTCTACAAATAAAATCAAAAACTCTACAGATGGATTAAAAATAGCATAGCTCCCTCCTTACACAATAATTCAACATAAACACTAGGCTTTCTATGAACCTGTGGCTTATACTTTGATCATAACTCGCTGCTGGAATTAGGAGCCAGATGAGAAATTATCACAGCAGAAGTAGAACAAGATGTCCTGCCTCCCCAGTGGACACCTAAGACTTGCCATACCTCCCTTTTGGTCTGGCTTGCTGAACTGCTGGCCAGGCACTTCATCAGATTCTCAACATAAAAGGTTGAAATAAGAGGTTGATTAGATAATCTTAAAACCTTTTGGAAAAATAAAAGTTTAACTATTTCAATACAGTAATCTCCTCAGCAGATTTAATTAGGAACCTTCAAGAAGGCAGAAGATGCAAGAGCCCTGTCTGGAAATGTTTCATTATTTAAAAGGATTTACACAGCCTAAAAATATTTTTGAGGCCTCATCTGCTGTAGGGTAGGACAGTAAAAATCATTGTGTGATGTAGCAAGCCACCACAGACAGTCCGTTTCATCTGAGCAACTGTTTTGTAGACTTAAGCACAGCCTTGGGTCACCTGTGAAACAAGAGCTCTTGTTAAAACCAGTGAGAATTTAGAGGAGCAAACAGGTCACAATCAGAAAAAGCACAAGAACAAAAGGACAGCTGCTCTTCTTCCAACTAAAAAGCTGCAGGAGTTAGAGAGCTGGACTGGGATTCAGATGGCTCTAAAAAGGCATGAGTAAAATTCACGATATGGAAATGCCAGCGAGGCAAAGAGCAGGTCAGCAGTTGTCTAGAAATAGCCATTGGAGCTTAGTTTGGAGTAACATCGGACCAAAAGGCTGGGGTGCCAAGCTGACATTTCTAAGCTTAGATCCCTATAAAACAGTTGCATCATTGGAAGAAAGGGGCTGAAATTTCTCCTGAAGGGAACAGAAACAGCAGATACTCCACAAACCTGACTTCAGGCACACAGCACCAGATCTGAAAGAGGGTGTCAGAGTAACTGGACACACCAGCACCTCTTGTCACGACCAGCTGGATATCATCACAGCCACATTTCTGCCATCAGCAGCAACTAAGCTCTACATCTGCTCCAGCGTCAAACCTGCCAGTTCAAACTGCTTTCAGCAGGAACTTCAACCAGCCTGACTTGGCTCCGATGCAGATTAGCGTGTTACTCCCCAACAGCTCACCAGGACGTCACCTCTTCACTGCTGACTACTTTCAAAGATGGAAAATGGTATCTTCCACCAACACAGCACTTGCAAAGGAGAGATGAACAGTTCCGTTTCGGCAACAATGCCCATCAGGCAGTTAAGCTACCTTCGAGCACACCGGCTGGCTGCTCAGAGGAGCAAGGCATGTTTTGGGATAATAACACTTGGATTTAGAGTATTTTTCCCTTAGACACATTTCTAAAATATTTGCATAGATGACTAGGTTCAGATTTCAACAAAATGACTGCAACCAGAAAATTAATTAAATTGCACTTACAACACCACCACCACCACAAAAAAAAGCTTCCATTACAGCCTGGCCTGTCTTGGGAGCTGTTTATCAAATTAATAAGGTCAGTGTAACTAGGCTGAAATTAAAACTAGTTTCAGCCTGAAAACACACGCCAGAATAGACTGACACTGATGGAAGTGAAGCAATAAGACTCTCAACTTTTACCCAGAAGAAATTCTCAAGTACAAAAGCCACAATCAAGATATCAAATCTGTTTGGATGTCCATTCTATACGTGCTTACAGGGATGTACAAATCTCAGTCCATGCTTTCTGAACAGTTAGATGGAATGAAAGAGTTAGGCTGCACCCTGTTGTGTTGTTTTTTTTTTTCCTTTCTGGTTTATAAAAACAGCTCAAAGGTTTTTCCTGTTGAGAAACTCTGATTATTTTTCCCACTGGGTGACAGATGACCACAAAACTAGCCAATTTATTACTGATAAGAAGTAAGCTGAAAGGAATGAGAAGTTTAAAGGGTCTCTTGTTCCATAAATCACTCAGCCTAAAAACAACTGGAAACAGTCTCATTAAAAGTGAATGAAAAAGCTCTTCAGTCAGGAGGCTCCGATATCCAAGCTTCTTCACCCATCCTCAAGATAATCCTGTAGAATTTGCCGATGAGATCTCAAATGAAATTTCTGAAGTACAGCCATGAAAAAAAGTATAAAGAGCTGAAAAATACCTCTCAAGGTACCTTCCTGCATATAAAGTAGGGGCAGGTCATTCTCAAATTCTTTCTGCTTCTTTTAGCAATTCCCCCAGCTCCCAACTGTTTCATTTGAAGTGAGAAAATTTAACACCACTCATGTAAATGCTGGGGGGAGGGATTACAAAGGTACCAATTTATCTTCTATTGTATGACCCTAGTCTTCAACATATGCAACAGAGTAGGAAGCAGTGAGATTTCATAGCACTTCTTTGCGAAAAGGATCCCACTTAATGCCAGAGCTGCACAAGGGTCAGTTATCAGTCTGTATAATGAAGAAGTCCATTCAAAGTGAATATTAAATGACAGGTTATCATTCACACCAAGTGGCTGGTTCTGAAGCAATGATTATTTTTCCAGAAATTTTCCAGTGATGTCTTTACATCTGTGGTATCTTGATAATGAAAAGACAGTCCACAAAGAATCTGATTTTTTTTTGCAGCTTTACACAATAAAAAACACCACAAGAAAATAGGGAGAAACAAAAGCAACATTTGGAGGTTCAAGGATAAACCTAATCCTGACTTGTTTCTGACAGAAAACTGCTGTGAAAACACTAGCTAAGGCAGCTGTGCATTTTCTTCAAAGAGGTTGTGTACTCTCCTGAAAAAGGCCAAGAACATCGCTGCTGCCTGTCCTGCACCCCTGAAATGTTATTTCCTCATGTTGTGGAAACCTTCCCATAGATACACTTCTTGTACACACAGCAAAACTTCTTGCACTAAGCTGGATGGGGATTCTTTTCTACACACAAAGAACAATCGTATCTTTAATGACCAGTTACGTGTCCCTCCCAGAAAAGGGACGGTATTGCTTAATGACACACGAGCACATGAGCCATTAAAAACCCTTTATGACAGACTTCAGTTGGCATGAAATCTGATTGCCCCCAAGAGAACTGCTGAAGTTTTCTAAAGAAGATCTTCAAAGACACGTGTTTTATGGTTATTGTTGAGCTCTTGTGGAAAAAGCCAACAGGTTTAGGCCAAATTTTTCCACATCATCTTCTGGCATTTTACAGTCCTCAAGATTAAGCCAAGAAGGTTTTTTTTTTTTTAAAAGCAAGAAGACGGAGGGTTTTTTTCAGCTTTCAATTCCTTTTCGCTAGGGTGCCAGGAAAATCAAGTCTTCCTAAAGACAGGCCTAAGATTTAGCAACAGTCCTCTCTGTTATCATCCAGAACTTGATTCCATTTCTTGGCTCAACTTTAAGTTAAACAGGGATCCTGGAAAATGTTATAACATCAAATAAAGCATTACTGATAAGAAGTTTTCAAACATACTTTCTCTCTCAAAAAAAAAAAAAAAGCCCTTTCTCTAGTGTCTGCAAGAATAAATACAAAAAGGGGAAGTTTCCCTGTCTCTCTGTTAACTAGGCAGCAATTTGAAATTGCCCCAAGTATTCCCAGTTATTTTGTCAACCAGAACAAGTAGGCAATGTAATCCAAGCTCTGAGGATTGACAACATACAAACTGAGCTGCACCCACACTGATGTTGTCCTCTCTAAGGCCGTACAGTGACATTATAGGAATAGCTCTACCCAAAATAGAAGTGATTTAAAGTTCCTTAGAAGGGCAGCCAACATGTAAATAAGTTAGAATCAATAGACTGGCTGGTTACCAACAACCCATCAACACCATGCAGGCCTCCAAGCTGCAAGGGAGAAGAAAAAGGTCAAGGAACCAGCCTTGCAAGAGGAGTTGCAATTCTCACGATAAAGCTAGTGGGAGTGGTTGGGCTCGGTGGAGTTAGTTGCACACTTCTCTAGTTCAAAAGCTTATCCTAGGCTTACAGAGCAAGATGAAGAAACTTTCATTAACACGACCTGAGAAGCATCATTTCAGATCCATCATCTAAGAGGATGCAAGTGAGATTTATTTCCTAGAAGTTTAGGTTGATTTCAACTCCTACATCTGCACTTAAGTTTCTCTTGCCAGTGTCTCAAGTCATATGCTCCAGTTTTCAAATACTCAAGTGAGTCATTGAGCAAACAAATACAAAGTAACTACAAAATACTGTCAAATATACAAAACAGGAGGGAAAAAATGCTAGCACAGTCATGTAGTCAGGCATTACTACGCTGTACAGAACATGAGAAGCTACTTCTGAGCTGAATGGGTTGAAGTTAAATACTGTTATTCAAATATCTTAATTCACAAATGGGAAGCTTAAGAGGAAAGCAAGGGAAAGGGGATTATAGGAAGACAACTTTTTACGTTGCCTTTTAGGGTAAAGAAATGGGACCACTCACCTCCACTAAGTAACTTCATCACCAGCCAAAGCTCATCTTTCACCACAAACGATGTGTAATAAGATACAATGTTGGGATGATGGCACTGACTCATGGCTTGAATTTCTTTCTGTAGAGAAAAACAAAGCATTAGCACTTGGACCTGGTGATTGTTATTCCTTGGGCAGAGAAGTAATCTTCCTCAAGGTACAAGGTTCAAAGAGAGTGCAAAGAAAAAGGATACTTCAAAGCTAAACATAGAAAATCCAGAAATACTCTTAACACTCAGCCTGCATCATACTAGGGCCCAGAGGTATTTTAAGGTGCTCTACCTGTCTGTCTAGAAGAAAAAGTTGACCAAAAGCCCCTTGACAAGGGCAACAAAAGGGTTGTAACCAAAACACCTGCATGCAGCTACAACAGAATATTCCCCAGAATTCAGACCAGTTTGTTACCTAAGGAGTTCATGCTGACTCCTCCTTTCAGTGAGACATTACACAACAGATGCTTAATCAGTTGAAGACTATAACTTGGATGAGAAAGGGAAATATTTGCCTCTGGGAAAAAAAGGCCTCTTATCCCTAATGTTTCTTCCCAGCAGGAAAGCAGATGGCTTAGCTCAATCAGGTTGAAGGTACAAAGGACAGCTATATCTTTTGTCATACTGGAAGAAAAGGGAAACCAGTCTGAGATTAGAAAGTGGTTAGCTACAGATGGAGCACAATATGAAACACACTCAGATATTAAATTGCTTGAGTTTTGACCAGGCTTGTTCTTAGATGTGGTTATGGGCTAAGGGCTGAGGTTTTCCAGGTTATGGGGCGAACAACACCACTGAAAACACTGACTGATTTTTTCATTATGCAAGCACAAATCACCAGTTTGGACAGAAAGTCTTGCAGTTTCTCGATTGCCCATAGATTTGCCAAGCATCAAGCCAAGCCTGGCACCCTGTATCACACCCAGCTGGGCCTTTGTGCTTCACCCAAGCTGGTAGCTTGAGCTAAGCCCCCCCAGCCTGTCAAGTCATACCTTGTAGCATCACCCATGCCAGACACTCACCCCTTGATATAGAATAACAGAATGGTTTGGGTTGGAAAGGACCTTAAAGATCATCCAGTTCCAACCCCCTGCCATGGGCAGGGACACCTCCCACTAGCCCAGGTTGCCCAAAGCCTCATCCAGCCTGGTCTTGAACCCCTCCAGGGATGGGGCATCCACAGCTTCTCTGGGCAACCTGGGCCACTGCCTCACCACCCTCACAGTGAAAAATTTCTTCCTTATGTCTAGTCTAAATCTCCCCTCTTTCAGCTTATAAAAAATATCCTGAATTTCTACTCCCAGCTAAGAAATTCCTTCACTGAACACATGCATGCCACTTACTTTTCAAAGGTCAAACCACTGCTGTCAGCCCCCTCCCATGAGACTGACTCAGACAAGCCCCATAACCCCAAACACATGAGGAAGGAGCAGAAGAAGGGCCCTTCACACCCTGACCCTTTCCCTCCTCTAAGCAGAAGACCTCCCTGGTACCAAAAACACAAGAGAAAGCTCTGAGAAGGATTTGCCCATGTCTAAGACACCCCACAGATGCAGCAAATTCTTCTCCTGCTCATGTACAAAGCTCTGCTTGTGACTGAGCATAGTGTAAAGGCAGACTGCTTTCCCCTTGGCAAGGGTTTAGCTGGCAATCACAGCCACAAAGAAACACGCTAATGTTGATTTATTCACTTTAATACTGCTTTTCAGGGAGTAGGTGCATTTGAGGAATGAAACACAATTGGTTCCTCTTTCTGCTTCCCCCAAAGAGGCACCAACTTTCCAGGAAACTCCAATAAGCAGATTAAAGAAGCCTTCTGAACAGGAAAGGAAATTTGAAGAGCTGGGGAATAAGCTATTCATCTCTATGTAGCCTACTCGTTGACTAAAAACCACTCCGTGAAAATAAATACAGCCTGAAACAATATCCTCTGCTTACTCTGACAGTTCCAGCTCCCTTCCTTGCAAACACTTGCTTGTGTCAAGCTATTTTTCAAAAAGGAAATAAATCAGCACCTTTGGAGTTTTCTAATGCCTTCTGGTTAGGTTTCTTTGCAATGCAGGAAAAGCCCTTGACAGATAAAGCTGGCAACAAAAATGTTCTTTTTACATCACTGCATCAAATATCTACCAGGGGATGGATGAGAACAGAGGCCCTGGATGGCACAGGTCAGACTCCAAGGCTGGTTTGTGCCCTCTGTCATACCCCTTGCACAAAACACAGCTCGCTGGGATGCTCTGGGCTGCTGTCTGTACACGTAAATGCAACACTTGATTCACACAACCTTTCCAAAACTCAGCTCACTGTGCTCTGAGATTTAAACTCATTTTCTTACCCTGGGATCTTTTTGGACTTGCTCAGAACAGCGGACTAATCCCCTAGTTAAGGGATCCATAAACCAGACCCTGTCTTGCTCCTTGAGCCTGAAATCAGCATCCAGTCTAAGGCTTTAAATTCATTTTACAGATTTTTTTTCTTTTAAACATACAAGCAAATACAGATGCCTAACTTCTTTGACAAAAAAAAACACATGTGCACATGTGACACCAGAGGAAACTCAAATGGAAAGAAGCAAGACACTGACTAGCTAATCATCACATCAGCTTAACCTGCCCCAAATCCACCCTTCCCAGACATGATCTAGAGAAACTGTTTTTATTTTTTCTTAGCTAGACCACTCAAAATATTTTGAAGCAGCACCCTGGGAGATCAAGAGAGTAGTACAAGAAATATACACAAACACTGGATATTTTCTGTACATATGTGTGTATATATATACACACACATACATATATATAGATGTATTAAAAAACTCAAGTCTATCATATGCTTTGGTACACAAAGAGGGCAAATAAATAATCACAAACCTGATATATGCAATTAAACACCTCCATCAGCTAGTAGATGTGTACCACAGGCAGATTAAACCACTTCTCACACCGTGTAGCACAGCTCTGAATAATTCATTGCATCACAGCCCATAATTTCCAATGCTTTTTACATTATTACCGGTAAGAAAGAGCAGCAGTCAGACTTCCTCTCTCACCCACAGACCCCCACCCCATCTCTAATCGTTTCTGAGGCTACATCAAGGCTTCGTTCCTCTTCACCCCCCCAAAGGGGACCAACATTCTGGAGGCTCAAGGCGTACAATTGTTTCAACTGATCGGGGCAAATCGCAGGGGGCTTCGCGGTTGAAACACTTCGTCGCATAACTGAAACCAAGCCAACCCTGTCACTGTGCTACAGCGGCAAAAATGCAAGGGCTGAAGAGCTGAAGGCAGGAATCCCAGTCAAGGATCACTGGGATCTCTGCTCAAAAGCATACTTCCAGAGAGCAGGAGGGGATAAAATGCGGCAACAGCCCTTCAGCATGCAGTTAGCACAGCTTTAATACCATTTCCCAAGTTTTTCAGGGAGTTCACTGCTCTTCAAACACAACAAAGTAAGAGCAGGCAAAGATTTCCCCTCCCCACCTCCTCCCAAACAAGACTGCTATCCCTGAATTACACAAAGAAAAAATAACCAAGTTACTACGGCACTCCTCTAGCTTTCACTAGCATCAAAACTACATTGGAAGATGCCTAATATGAATCTCAGTGTTTTCTATACCTCTGTAATAACATCAGCACTAAAGATCAGCATTTATTTGGGCTCCTATATACAAGTTTTAAGCTGGACATGTTGTTTCATCCCTACTCTGTCAGTAGTCACGGGTGACAGACCCCTCAAACCATCTGCCGATCCAGGAGCCACCTCTTCCATCCAGTTGCTCACGCACAGACACCCCTCACACTAGATGTCTTTGGTTAAACAGCCTCACTGCCAACCCCCCATTTCAGGATCCATAAATTACACTGCCTTCTGTTCAGCTCTGGAGAATGAATTACCGATAAAAACATGTCTAGACACAGGCAATGGTTTAGAGATGGTTACGTGCTCACCCTGGGCTAGATATTAAAAAGATCCGCACCGTCAAATAGCAAAAGCGGATGGGCTGGGATTAGCTATAAAGGACTTCATGTCTTCCATGAATGGTTCTGATGAATGCTTGCAGTAGTTCTGCGGGCAATAAAAGAAGCATTTCCAGGCTCCTGAAACACTAATAAAACTGCTGTGAAGTATAATTTAGAATCATAGGAAACCTATTAGTCTCCTGTAAGTCAGACATACTTCTGGAGACCTGCTATTTTGGAAGTGCGTTTATTTGCCCGCTGACGTACAACTGAAGTCGAGGCGATAGGGGCGGAGATACAAAGCAGGCAAGGCTGTATTTAAGCTACTAGCTGAACTTTCTTACTGATATTTTCTGTTCACATCATCACCTTCCTCTCTTTCTGTTTATCTGCCCCTGAAGCATGTTTCAAAGACACTTGCTCTCAAATACAAGGATGAAAATCTTGCTTTATTTAGTTTTACTTCCTACATGTTGACACTAACTCAAGAGATACAACACAGCAGCAGTCTGCTTTTATGTGGCTACCTGCAACTTCAGAGGAATCCAGAAAGCTGTCGTCTTGGCTACCCTGTTCAAAGGTAATCACGACTGTAAAAGAATTAGTGGAAGAAAGACGCTGGGGGTGGGAATCAAAGCAGATCAGATGTGATCTCCCCCTTGAATACACCAGTGCTCCAACTATGGCCCGTAAAGAACTTAACCTCAGCTGAAATCTTGATATAAGGTATTAAAGCTCTTCATCCTTTTAAAGCAAGATTTAGAGCTCCAGTCCTACAGGCAGCCATAACTGCTCAAATTTTGCTCCAAGTGAAATTCTAATGGTTTAACTAAAAGGTTGTAAAATTGAGAATATTAATTCATTCTCCTTTTTAAACATCAGCATTAAAAAAAACCCCATGTCCCCCTACCACAATCAACTTGAAAGGCATCTTTTGAAGGAGGTAGGGATAGAGCACAGAGGTCAAAATCAGAGATTATGATCCAACTTCCCTGTCCAGATTATCCAGTTCAGTTCCTTACCTCAAGATGTGGCTACAGGAGACAGACTGGCACAACCAAAAAGGGGTTAATTAGCCCATCCAGAGCAACAGTAGAAAAGAAAC
Organism: Syrrhaptes paradoxus; assembly: GCA_013400615.1. Lineage (NCBI taxonomy): Eukaryota > Metazoa > Chordata > Aves > Pterocliformes > Pteroclidae > Syrrhaptes > Syrrhaptes paradoxus. The sequence continues at coordinate 3,194 of VZTO01007571.1, read as the reverse complement.
AATTCTGAAAGGAGTAAAAAGTTTTCATCCATAAATTAATCTTGGGTGATGAGAACAAACCACCTCCATGGCAAGTGGTTTAGCAGCTGCCCACTTCAGTGGCTGTTTTTCAGCATCATTCAGTGGTTGTTCTCACTTTCAGAGTCTGCAGTATTAGCGACAACAAACTGAAGGATCAAACTTATGTTGTAGCAATTCATACACTCCCATTTTTTATTGGTTTCAGACACAAAGCAAATAGGCAAGTGACTGACTCATGTCACAGGTACGAGTAAAGCCAGCTGTACCTACTTTGCCAACAAACACGTCACCGACCCTTACAGTTGTTCAGCGTACCCAGTGTTTACAGCTCAACAATGCCTTAAATTTGTGATTAGTCCACACAGTCAATTACAAACTCTAAAATTATTTACATGCACCACCCCACTTATCCAGTCCAAGTGAAGGAAGATACTCTACGTTCAGGGTTTCACCCACCGTTAATCTTGATGTTCATACTGAACTTCACAAAGCAAAAAAAGAACGATTTCAACCAGCACAACAATTAAGATTTTTGTTGGTGCTGCTTTGAGAAACAATAAAGCCACGCAGTATCTAGCTCAGGTTTAGGTAAAGCTGCAATCCCATCATGCAAGAAACGTGGAACACGGCATATCAAATAACCATGCAGAGGCCACATATGATAGATACATCAGGCTCTTTGGCACTGGCACCAGAGGACTTTTTCCCCTGGAACAAGTGTAAAGGTGCTCGGGACTGGAAATGGAATTATAGCGGCAATTCCCATAAGATGACAGGCATGGATGAAACATCTGTACTACTTCTATAGCAGTCTGCTGCTTTATTCCCAACAACCTTATAGTCTGGTTAATCCACTTGCAGGAACTGCTCTGTCAGATCAAAGCCAGTTCAATATCCTGTCCAAGTCTTCAAAAGAAGGTGTAAAACCCTGTAACAAGCAGTTACACAATTATCTGCCCAGAGGGAAGACTTCTGACTAAGCCTGGGCAGTTAACAGTTGGCTTATGCTCTAAACCAGGGGAGTTCATAATCCTTTTTTTAAATCCTATCTGATTTAACCTTCTCAAC
>VZTO01007569.1:0-83734 GCA_013400615.1 Syrrhaptes paradoxus | reverse complement strand
AGTAGAGTTCAGAGTGAACTGAAAAATCTTGCTTTGAATAGCCATAGACCATATGTAAAAAAGTGATGGTGAAATAAACAAGACACTTTAACTAGATTACAGTGAACAGCAAATCAAGAGGGGAAAGAAATGAGCCATAAAGGTTATAGTTCCTAAAATCTGAAAATTAATTTTTGAATAATTATTTAAAATCATTTAAGTTACATTTTAAAATGAAGCAAGAAAGTTTGTGTGTTAGCTTAAGCCAAGTTTAGGCAAAACATCTGCCACGAATAGAAAATACTGTGTTCTGATAATAACTGTTAATTTTGTTTATAGTAATATAAAGGAAAAATAATCTTCCTTTAAATACTTGTTCCCCTTTTCTTGTCTTTCTTACTGATACTGTGCTGAAAGCTCAGATTTGATCACTTTTTGTCCTTGAACACATAGCTTTCATATTTGTTTTGAATCTCTTCACTGCTCTGTGTGTGGTAGTTTTCAAAAGACACAGTTCACAGCCATCACTTCCACTTTTATGAGTAACTTTAAATTAAAGGGGTGTGTGTGTGTGTGGACACCAGAGGAAAAACTTTGAAAAAACCTTTTTCAGCGATTCTTATGAGAAGTAGCACATTGACTATAGAGCTGAAGTCCTGACACTCCCAAATGAGAAAGCTAATGAGCAAATCCTGTCCAAGTGCCTGTCTGCTGTGGAATGTCCGGTTTAAAACAACCAAATTGCCAAGTCCATTGAGGTCTGCTGTATAAATGCCAAATGATGTTCTTAATTTCACGTAACTGTGGGAAATGCACCTTTTACTTGCATGAGCTGAATTACTGTGTGTTCTCATCTGGTACTGAGGCACAGCCTTGGAACATCTATGCTGTATCTGAAAGTGTACATTTAAATGTATATGAGGTCAGCTTATTGCACTTCATAGACCTAATGAAGTTGTGACATCATGCTTATAGAAAACAAGGTGTTGGTGTACTTCAGTGTGTTTAGGGCATTTGAAGGTCGAAGTGTGTGTTCTTTTAAATCGATGTAGAAATTTTAGTTGAACTACTGCTTTGTGCTTTACAAAACAAGTGAGAAATGTGGAATCTGTTTCCTCCCCACCCACTGTGTAACTATTCTGTGGCACAGGAGTGATGTTTGGTTTGGGTTTGGTTTTTGGTTTGGGATTTTTTTGCTTGTTTGGGTGTATTTTTTTGTTTTGTATTGTTTTATTTGGTGTGATTCAGTGTGATTTGAATCCCTTGTTATCTATAAATCAGGCTGAGTGAAACACTTCTCCTTTCCACCCCTTTTTCTTTCATCTTCCTGCTTCCATAAGAGTTAATCATTGAGGGCAGGGAAGAGCCAAGTTAAAGGGACAGGAATGTTGTGTTTTCATCCCTACATACCAGTGTGTCATCACATAGATAGGTATCACTTTGCTCTGTGTCACATACTGCAGACGGAAGGACAAGAAAAAATGACTTGTCCAATCCTGTATAGAAAGGTAGTTCCCTGTAGTCTGTATGTCCATAGTTTTTGTGTATGAACTCTTGATGGATACAACTGTTATTAGAGAGTAGATCTAGGTATGGGTGTTTGGTTACATCGTTGTTCTGGGATGGCTGAGTTCCTGGCAGTGGCTGATAGGTCACACAAGGTTTGTTGCTAGTGAGCAGGCTGTGGAGTGTAATTAGCAGACTTTTATGGGAAAATAGCATATTAGATAATTATACATATCACAGAAAGCATGAATTGAGTATAGATGTTAAAATGGTTAGAGGAAGGTGGCCTCTTAGAGTCCTAAAACCCAACAAACTTCCCTTGGCTTTGGTATAAGATTCTACTGTTGTGTACATGGCAAAGAAACTTAACACAAACAGGAGTGTTAGAAAATCTGTCCTTTCCTGGGAAAGTTTAATTAGAACCTGTTACTGCTGTTTACATGAGCTTTACTTGATAATTTTACTTTCAGAGTACATATATAGTCTTTTCAATCTATATTTACTTTGCATATGTGCTCACACTGTATGAGGAGTTCAGAGGAAGCTGTGTCCCTGCCCTGTCACCTTGGGCTGGAAGTGTGAAGCTGGCAAGGCAGTCGTTCCAACCACCCAGCGGAGCTGCCGCTGCTCTGGGAATGGGGGGAACCCTGGGCGGGGTGTGCTGTCCTGGCTTCTAGTACTTTACAAAAACAGTAATGCATATCTGTGATGTGCAAACTCCTAAAGCTTCTGTTCCTGTGATTAAATTTACTCTGAGCAATCGGGTAGCTTTTTAAATCCACATCTGTGACCTTTTTGTAGAACTGTAAGCTTTTTTAATGCCACCTGAAATTCTGCCCTGCCCCCCAACCAAGAAGTATTTTAATGAAGAAAAAAAATGAATGCATTATTCATTTGATTTATTGATGGTCTAATTGATCTGCATGGATCAAGGGGTGTAGAGATGCAAAGCCTGCTTTACAAAGCAGCCTCATTGCTTTGGCCTTTTATACTTCAGACGTAATTCAACCCAGAAACTCATAAATGCTGAGGTAAAACACAAGCTGTGCTAGTGAACTGAAAAGATAGATATTGACCTGATGTTTTGTATCAGTGGAACCAGACATTCAGGCTCCCTGAAGTTTTAATTTTTGATTTAATTTTTTGATAATATGGCACAGTTGTAACTGTGTCTGAGACAAGGAAAAAAAGACAAGCTGAGCCATCGGGGAGTGTGTATCTACTTACCATTCCCCCCACCCCGCCTGAATCCTGGTTTTACCCAAGCAGTAAAAGTATGTGATAGAACCATTATCTGACAGTAGGACAGGGACTCAGACAAAATTAAACAGAAGATCACTTTGCAGCTTGAGTTGGATGACTCTAACAGGCACTCATGTATTTTTAATTCATGGCAAATGTTTGCACTTGGGGTTTATTCATGTAGTCCATGCTTTGGGAACTGGGTGTGTCCCTTATTTCCATGTGGAAAAACTTGTATGGACATGTCTAAATGAGAAGTTAAAGCAAAACTCTTGACTGATTGTTGGCAGGAGCTGAGGCCCCTGGAGGTCGCAGGGTCAAGAGATGTCAAAGTTCTTTGAGCCTTGTTTTTGAAATGGTGTGATTACCCAAAAGTTGGTCAACTGGACTATGTAAAGGTAAGCATAAGTTAGTAAGCTCTTAAGTGGATTTACAAGCTTCTCAAATGCAGACTGAAACTACCTTTTAGTAGCTGATGAATTCATATGGTAATGTGTGATGGCATCCAATCCAAACAGTGTAAGTTCTGGAAGCGGTTCAGCCCTGGTTAATCAATCTTCAGGCAGTGTGATCTCTTAATGAGCCCTCCTCTCCTGTTACAGCCTCAGTGTCTCAGATCCTGGCATTACTGTACCAGTGTTGATAAACCAGATCTTTCTGCAGTGGGAAGGATGTTTTAGATCAGGTCTACGCTATGTATAGCTACCATTCTTCTTTTTCTTAGTAGGGCTATTAAACTCCTGTCATTAAAAACATGACTGCTGATGCTCTGATAAATGCTGTTATGGTGTCAGCAGCACGGTGTCAGTGAGGTGCTTGATGTCAGAGGGGGTAGTGCACCGACCACCCGATGCTAGTACCTGACAGTTTATACAGTAGAGGATGTTGCTGTTATATTGAGGGTGTTCTTAGAATAGATGTAATGTGAGGAAACATAGTCCTAATGGCTTTCAGTAGTGCTCAGACTGCTTTAAGTATAAAACACCTTTGAAAACAGGATTTAGGTTGAGTAATTTTAGACACTTGATTATTATTTCATAGTCATCTTTGTCATATCTAACTTTTTTATTCTTGTAAGTGTGGGGCTATCTTACCTAGCTGAAAAGAGAAGCATTAGGAAAAAATACTTTAACTTCTGAAAAATACTTACTAGTTTAGCTGTATTACATTGTATTGTGCATTTTTATTTTTGTAAAAATTTACTTTGACGAATTTTCTACAGTTACACTGCAAACCTGAAAAATGAAACTAATTCCAAGAGCTATTCCATCTTCTGAAATATTTTATTAAAGCTTTGAAAATTCTGTTCATGAACACTTGATTTCAGCTTTTCTTTGGTAATGTAAGTTGCTGTGTATGGTCAACACAGTAAAGCAGTCTGAGCAATGGGTGTGATCAGGTTTTCATGTATCTGTCTAACTGGAAAACCATTTAAATAATTCAAGTCAAACACCTGTTTCTGTTTTACCTTTCCAGTGGCTAACAGACTTGTACCTGTATGAAATAATTAGCTGTGGGTGCTACAGCGTTTTAGAGGCGTTCCTGCTATATCTCTGTCTTCTTTAAAGCACATGCCACCATTTGCTGTTTCTGGCATTGCAAACCTGTGTCTACTTGCATTTGCCAAGACTTCAGCCTTAGGAAGGACATAAAAAGCAGTACAGGATCTACCCTGCTCATAGCCTCAATTATTTCGTCTTATCCATTGCTTTTCAGTCTCTTGTTAAATTTTCAGATTGCAAGAGTTGTGCAACTTATTTCTGGGTCCTTATTTACTTGGTGATGTTTTGTATCTTTATTAGTTAATTTATTGGGAAAGGTGATGAAAAACAAAGCAGAAGAGACATGCTGGGGGGTGATGCTGGGTGCAGTTTATTAAAAATAAGCTCATATGAGTTGCCAAGTCTGTAAGCAAACAATGAGAGAAAGCAAGCCTGTTGATCAGGAGAGTCTGAATTCTCAAGTACACTTGTAAACTTCACAGTTTTCAGGGACAAAGCTTGCTGCTTGTGAATTTCCTGGTCACAGTTACAGGGGTGATGGATTTTGTTAAATTCTTCATTTGCTTACTCACCTGTGTCAATTACAAGTAATTTTGAAGTTTGCTTTAAAAAAAAGTTGTTGGTGTTACCTTATTTGTTAGGTGGAGTGGAAGACTAGTCTGGGTCAGTGTGAAGTCAGAGAAGCTAACTAGTCTGTGAAGTGGATTGTTTCTTTTTGTGGACCATGATTTTATACAGAGTATTGTGCTCCTTTGAGTACTGATGAAGAACTTACTGTTCCTGTTCAAAGCTAATTGTCATACAAATATACTAACCTATAGCTTCAGATTATTTACAACTAAAAAGCACATGTTTCAGCAAAGGAAACAAAGATGGTAATAATATGTTTGCATCTTCCTTAGGAAGGGTGGGTGATCCTTCCTTAGTATTAAAAAAGTGACAAACATTGGTTTTGGTATCTTCAGATATTAATTGATGGCAATGGTGGTATTTTCATGCTGTCACAGCAACAGAAGAATATAAGATTAATACAAGGAAGGTAAGATGGGAAGGCGAGGACTGGGGAAGAAAAGGCTGGAAATAGTAGCATAGATAACCAGGTCTGGTGTCAGCTTGACACAAACAGAATAAATCTGCAGATGTTTGTGATATAAGGAGAACAGGCAGCAAATGGCCCAGCTGTGGTGATAGAGATTGTTTACCTAAGCTCTATTGTCTCCTTGTGATCCCCTGAGAGCCATATGAGGCTATTTCTACAAATGAATCAGTATTTAGAGGTTTTTATTACTTTTTTTTTTCCTTTACAGGGATCCATAAAGAAATACTAAGCTATTCCTAGTGAAATTAGGGTTGTGAAGAAAATCAAGTCCATTTCTGGCAATCCAGCCATTTTTTTTTCAAAGTAAAACTGAATTTGTCCTGGTCTTAAGAAAATAAATTAGTGAATTGGCTTGTCTGAAGTTAAGAGCAAAGCCATCTTACAATAAGAATTTGAGCAGAAGGGGAATTAATATTTCAACTTTGGCTTACATTAAATATATTTCAGATAGCTTAATTAGATTTTTGTTGCTTGGCCCTAATGCCTGAGAACCTCAGCATTCTGCTATCAGTAGAATTTACAGTGTCCTTGCACTGCAATTTGCCTGGGGTATTTTGCCCTCATCTGGTTATTTCACATCTTAATTTACCTGGGCATTAATTGTTTACTTATTAGCAGAAATAAACTAGACATTTGTGATCAAACTTGAATTGAAAGGGACTGGACAAGCACTTTAACAAGCACTGCTAAACATAAATATTCATTGAGCCAGAGAGAGTAGAAAATCTATGTATTTTGTGTCAGGTAGCATGGTCCTTCTGAGAAGAACTGAAGATAACCCACCTCAAAAGCTTTGAGTTAGGTGCCTGCTTTGAAAGGTGGCAGATTTCAGTTTATTAATTTTTGACACTAATAGGGTGGACTGGACTGGTAATCTTTAGACTACGTAACAAACAAGTGCACAAATAGGAACACTACCTCAGATTGCCTTTGAAGAGCTTTGTGTAGAAGGCTGACTGCTATTTGCTCTTTAGTTCAGATTTTTAAAAATTTATTTATATCAAGTACAACAGGTCCAGTAGGAGAGACTAGGGAGACGTATGGAGTAAAACAAGGACTTTCCAGAAAAGAGAATGGAAGCTTAGACTTGCAGAAGTGTTCTGTGATCTGATATGTAAAATAGTGTAGAGTTTCTTCCCCTTTTTAGAAGTTTTGAACTGTTCCTTTTACTTTCATACCTTTTTCTTGATTTCCCATCCCCTCTTCATTTTAAATCAGGCAAAAGTTGTGTTGTATGTATATTTCCAAAGTACATTGTAAGGCAATGTGTTCTGTGTTTTGTGGGGGTTTTTCTCCTTCAAACCCTTGGTAGGTGATTCATATCTTGCACCTAAGACAACTTAGGGCCTTAGGACTTCAATGAACTTTGAATTTAGTATTAACTTGTTTTCAGTAGACCAACAATTGTGTTTTACAGCTGAGACTGTATGCAGACTTCATGATAAAAGATGTATTGTCTCAGTGAAACTTAATTAAATGTATTATTTTGAACATGACATAGCCATATAGCAAAACTTAATTTCAGTCTCTTCAGTACTGCCTCTCCCCTCCCACATTGTTTTGTACACATAAATTTGCCTACTGGAGGCTGAAATGAGCTTTGCAACACTTGAAAATGTAGGGATTTTTTTGGGTGCTGCAGTGCAACAAATATATTAATTGCCCAATAGATTAAAGGAGTCATGCAATACAAAATCCATTTAGAGGGGACGGTTGCTTAATATGTTGATAACTCTTTCTACAGGTGACCAAAATTATGTTTATGTATAGCTAATAGTATTGATTTATCTTGTGTGCATACTTCCTATTTCCAAGTCCTAAATGTTATATAAGCCCCTGTAATGATTTAATGGTAGCACTAAGAAGTGACTTTTGGACTTGGAAATGAATGATTAGAAATGCAGACTGATAAATTCACAAATTCAGTACATGTACTTGTGGAAATTTAAGAGGATGATCCATGGTCCATGAGGTGAGAGGACAGGATTACCCTTGGCTTTGAGCACAAGAATGTGAGAAACTTCAGACATACCTTGTCATTTGAAATGAAATAGTGTGCTGTATTTTCTTTGGGAGTGTTTGTGGATGCGATGGTGATTAAGATTATTTTAACCTATGAAATCTAATCCAGAAACTAGACCTAGTAAGAGTAGGGCTCCATGGATGAGCATTTCTGGTGTTCCTCTAGCACTGAGAAACCACTGGTTTCCCTCCTTCATAGTCTCGCAGTATTAGGAAGTCCTTTGTTTTTAGGGGCTCTAACAAATCTCCCCCAACCTGTTGGTCTTGTTCCAGTTTGAAAATGCTTGGCTACTGAAGTAGAAACAGTACATCTTATGCTAACAACTAAATGACCTTGTCTGAGGTGGAACATCTGGGTTCCTGTTCCTCCTCCAGAAGTCCTCTATTTATAGGAACTGCCATAGAACCAGATGAGAACTCCCCAGCCCAGTCCTGTTACAGACAGCTGGCCCTGCAGTGACTGGGAAATGCCCATGACAGTGGAGAGGTGAATTTAAAGGAAAATGAGGGAATTACCTTTATCTTGCTTAGCCTTTTGTGTTCTGTGGGAAGTAGTAGTGTGTGTGTGTGTGTGTGTGTGTGTGTATATATATATATATACTTAGAGTATGCATACTTGAAAACTGTATGTTGTGACTATCTACTGTCTTCTAAAATTCATTTTGATGGTATAAACATGTATTAATTACATTAAGTGGTTCCTATGTAAAACAGTATAATGGAAAGCTTATTCTAAATCAGTACTAATTTAAATGTTAATTATTTTAATTTTGAATTATTTCTTAAATTTTAATTACATTCTCCTTTTTATTGTCTACCTTACTATCATGTATTGTTTTCCCAGTTTTTATTGCACAGGAATATAAAAACAGATGATGTCTCTTTCACCTGAAAATGCATCTACTTTCAAACACAGAAAAAGGCAGAGTAACAAGGAATAACATGAGAGCAGTAGCAGAGTGCTTGGCTGTACCTCCATCTTCTGAGTTTCAGGGAACTTGTACATGCTTCAGTGAAAGATCTTTTCTTGCTCTGTCCATTTTGACTACATCTTTCAGTTTGCAGGATTGAACTTAAAAGAAGAAAAAATCTAAAGTAGGTGTGTGGTTTTTTTTTTTAAAGCAATGAAAGTTCTTTGACTTTATCTTTGTGAAAGCTAATTTTATTGTTGTAGAAGCTAAGGAATAGAGAGGTTATTTCCATCACTTTTAGTGGGAAATAAAATGGATTCACATTCCAGGATCAGTTGGGTGCTTTAGAAGATCTCACTGGGTGGGCTCTTACTTCCCCCTGGTTTTAATCTCTGTCTCTTTCTTTGGAAGTCTACCTTCCCCTGAGCAGTTTGTCTGACCTTTCTGCTCTGCCTGTCATAACTAATTACAATATCATCCTTCTGCAGTGTGGAGAAAAAAAATTCCTAGAGCTAGTAAACGCTGGAAAAACCTTGTGTTTCTTTTGACAGGTACAGCTCACTCTATCCTTTCATAGCTGTGCAGAAGTAAATGAGTTTGTACCTTTCCTTTTCAAAGAGATGTCCATGAGGATGGTGTGAAGAACAGTCTTTCTGTTCCGTTGTGTGTACAGATTGTTCCGGGTTCTTGTGCAGCCCAGCAGAAGTTGCTTAACTTGTGCAGCTGTGATGGTACATTTGGGGTTGGAGGGAGAGTGTGGCAGTGGATTCTGGAAAGTTGAATTAAGATGATTTTTAGTGAATCTTTTTTTTTTTCAAGGTAGTCTGGGAAATGGAAGTGTCTAAGGAACTGATACTGGGGAGTTTTATATACAAAAAGCCTTTGGAAAGAAAAGATCTTGGATCATGTTGATGTATCCAAGTGAGGTTTAAGCAAGAGCTACAGTACAACTACAATAATGCATTAATGCTTCTATCACCCAAGAAGTGCCCTTCCAGCCTGTGTTGTCTTGATAAGTAAAAATGTTTATAGCTGCTGCTGTTCGACTGGAGGGAGGTTATAATAAAATACTGTGATGTATGTTGGTGTGGGAATAATATTAGTTGTTTAGAAGTTCTGTTTCTGTAATTACTGCACACCTAGAATATAAGCTTTGTATTTGGACAGCATACTTGGTAGTTGCTTTCTTAGCAGTAAGAACATTTGATGACAACTGAGATGTATTGAATGCATCATTGTTAACTAACGAAGTCTTAAACTTGGTCATAGCTGAGTGAATGTTTGAAACAAGTTCTAAATTGTGTTAGGTAACTTTTGACTGGCTTGCTTTTTTAATTTGTAAACTGTTGGTGAAAGCATATCAACAATTGTTACACATGAAACTTTCTAGATGGTAGTTTTTTATTCTTGTCACTAATTAACAGAAGCTTTTTCGGTTTTAGTTTTGGTGTCAGGCTGGTACACTTAAATTCCTTCCCAGAATGAGCATANAGCCTTTGGAAAGAAAAGATCTTGGATCATGTTGATGTATCCAAGTGAGGTTTAAGCAAGAGCTACAGTACAACTACAATAATGCATTAATGCTTCTATCACCCAAGAAGTGCCCTTCCAGCCTGTGTTGTCTTGATAAGCAAAAATGTTTATAGCTGCTGCTGTTCTACTGGAGGGAGGTTATAATAAAATGCTGTGATGTATGTTGGTGTGGGAATAATAATAGTTGTTTAGAAGTTCTGTTTCTGTAATTACTGCACACCTAGAATATAAGCTCTGTATTTGGACAGCATACTTGGTAGTTGCTTTCTTAGCAGTAAGAACATTTGATGACAACTGAGATGTATTGATTGCATCATTAACTAACGAAGTCTTAAACTTGGTCATAGCTGAGTGAATGTTTGAAACAAGTTCTAAATTGTGTTAGATAACTTTTGGCTGGCTTGCTTTTTTAATTTGTAAACTGTTGGTGAAAGCATATCAACAATTGTTACACATGAAACTTCCTAGATGGTAGTTTTTTATTCTTGTCACTAATTAACAGAAGCTTTTTCGGTTTTAGTTTTGGTGTCAGGCTGGTACACTTAAATTCCTTCCCAGAATGAGCATAACTCATGCTATCAGGATTCTGGTGCAGGTGCAAATTAGAAATTCTCTTTCCAGGAACATTTGCTAGTACTTCAAGACTTCATTGAACATTCTTGCCAGTAAGTGAAGTGTTAGAAAGTCAGCAAAGTGTATGTAATGCTGTGAACGCACTTGAAGTCCTGAAAAACCCAATTGCGGGATACAGTATGCGTGATTAATATAACTTCAGGGAGGGAATTCAGTCTGTCAAACTGCACTGCCAATTGCACTGATGACAGCCTGGTGCTTTCTTGCAGAATGGTTTCCCTTACATAACACTGCAGGCATTTGCTGTCTGTGAAGTAGAAAAACTTGATAACAGTGCAGCTTTTAAACAAAACAAACCCTGAAGGTTTGTTTTTCTTTGCTAATAGAGTAATGGGACTTTATAAAGCAATATTCTTTTATTTTTTTTACTACAGTAAATCTGTTGGATGTATCATTCAAGCTTGAAACTTCATCTTTTCTCAGGAGGATTCCTGACATCCTTTACCTGAAGAAAGTAATCTTGGAAAACTCAGCAGTGGTTTACTGCTTCTGTATTGCTTTGTCCTGATATTAGGTGTTCTTCAGAAGTGCGGACTGAGCCAAAAGATCTTTTTGATGTATCAGAGCACAGGCTGTATTTCAGAATAGTAAACATTATGCTTAAGTGGCATGAGAACAAAGTGTTTAAACATTTTTCCTAGAAGTATATGTACTCTTGGGTGCTTCTGCACAGTAGTTATGAAACTCACTGACTTGTGACTCCCTGACTAAGAAATACTGTTCTTAGCAGAGTTGCTACTGGACATGGTCAGCTTGAAATTCTGGGTAGTGTCTCAGCAGGAACAGGTTTTTACTTCTGGGGTTAGGTTATTGATTATTCTTTTGAAAAGTACATATTTAACTACTCAAAGATGAGCACTTGAAGTGTTGCTTGAATCGATCAAAAAGGAAGCTGTTTCTGTAGCAGTGCTGAGTTCATGGAAATATTCACTATACATAAAGGAAAAGACAAATCTTTGCTTTATTTAATGTAGAGAATCCAGTAACTTAGCTACTGCCTGCATTCTGACAGTGAAAAGCTTTCATGTCTTCAAGTGCTATCAGTAGAAACACAAGCAGGGGTTCCTGGTGTAATTTTGAATTCAGAATAGGTTGTGGAAAGTTACAAACACTGTCAGTATGCATGAAAAGAAATAATTACTGTAGGCTGTGAATAACATCCTTAAGCAGAGTGGCTAGATGAAGCAACACATTAAGGGCATAACCCTGTGCTATGATGAATGATTTTATATACGGCAGACAGAAATCTTCATTTCTAGTAGCTATAGTAAATAGAAGGAAATGTGACACAGAAGCAGGCTCTCAGACATAAGAAATATTTTGGTCTAACAGTATGCTGTGGCTCATGAAAGACTTGGCTGAAAAAGTGTCTAACAGCACAGTTGTTAGCAGCATGACTATAAACAGGATTGGTTTTCTTGTTTTGGCCAAATTCCAAACTGAAGTCTTTGTAAAAAAGACTCTAAGGGGGATCCAGGTCTCTAGGTGGTGGACCAAACTGTTCAAGCCCTGGTATAAAACTGTAGGTGAGAACTGTCATGGTAGCTCAAAACAAAGCTTGTTAAGGCTGGTATTTGGACAGAAGAAATCTGTACTGTACTCCTAAGTATTGAAATTATTTGCTCAAAGACAGGATAGGACCAATGAGATACAAATCTCTTGAGCTGTAAGGGTACATAAAAAGCAAAGGAAATGGGTTAGTAAACATTAACTAGATCACAAAGGGCAAAATTGGAGCTGGCAAAAGTTGTGCTGCTTCTTTCAGGGAAGGAAGATGCTTAAAGAAAACTTAAGTGTATATGAGAGAAGGTTGGAGGTTTCATGTTAAATTTGTCAAACAATATTCCAGTTCATAACCCCTTAAATATTAAAATACAGTACAGCTGGTATACTACCTATTTTGCCGATGCAGTAGTTTGTAGAACATGTACATGTGTAGCTTCATACATCTTAGTTGATGACTGGTGAGAATTTTAAGATTTTGCTGGTCTTTGAATTTGCTGGAGACTTCTGAATCATAAATAAGCACAGTCAGGTGCTTGGGACCTAGTAAAAGGCATATTTTTGAGCACAATACATTTCAGATTTGTTCAGTCATCTGTGGAAGTGTGTATCTGTTTAACTTCACCTTGTGTTTCAGAATATTCTAAAACCTTAGTTTACTGGAATATTTGAATATGATAGACTTGTCAACTGCTTCTGAGACTACGTTAGAGCATTAGCTATGGTCTAAAAGGTGATTTTGAGGTTTGAACTGAAATCTCAGATTGAGTCCTGTTCTTTGCTGAACTGAGAACCTTCCCATGAGAAATAGTGGCTTGAGGGAATGGTCTGGTAGTTGTGCTGTTGCTGATGTGACACCATTCTGATATAGGCCACCATAGTCATTTAAGGTATGTGGCAGATGATCATGCCTTGAGAAAGTGCTGTGTTTTGCCATTGGCTTGTAGGCTGAGTTATTCTCGCTTTTATTTGTCAGTGCTTAGAGATCAAGGAAGATCCTTTGCTTGTCACTATGAAGCAGTATAAAGTCTTGCCTCATCAGGAAGTCCAGGAATCTAAGTAGATGCAGAGGAAAAGGAATAAGGAAAAGACAAATAATAATCAAATGGCACGTACAGAGTTAAAAGTTTTAGGAGGGGTCTACTTATCCATAATATGTAGCATCAAATGCTGGAAATCAGGAGGATGGAGAGGTGCAGCAAGGCAGGGCGAGGGGAGTGGGGAACATATGCCAGTAGAGTAAAACAATTGAACAGATGGTAGGGCAGAAAAGGCTGTGCTACTTTTCAGTACAAGGAGAAAATGTCATGATAAATATTCTAAAAACAATATTCATAAAAAAAATCCCCAATGGTGTATCTTTGATACTCTATCTTTGGCTGAACTAGTGAGGTTTTGATTTGCATTAATATTTGCTAAATAATCAATTTTTATTGGAAATGTGTCTTCCTTCAGATATCTCAAGGTATGATATGTTCTTTAGGCAAAGAATAAATTTTTTCAAGGTTTAATAATTACTTCTGTGTTGACCTTCTCCTCCCAGGAGGAGTTCAGCATTGGTAGCTATTTGTTCCTTTTGTTTGTATTTAGCTTTATATTCGTAAGTGATGAGATACAATAAAAGAAATCCCAAAACACTAGTAGAAGTTGGTCTCTAATGTTAATTGCTTTGTATTCCTCAAGTAATTTGCAAAGGCAACCCAAAGTACTAGAAGTAAAAATGCATTTTGCATACCAACACTTTCAGCAGGCTAATGGTGGTGCTTGTAAAAATAGCAACAGCGGTCTATTCAAAACTGCTAAAAATATCACACAGCTATTAAAGCTCAGTTGTGGAGCACAGGGGACTACAATAACAAAGTAAAGGTCTGGCCTTGCTCCTGCCCTTCTGTGTGTGTGAATTTTAATCTTTTTCACAAAAATTATCTTTTCTACAGCAGAGCATCTTGTATCAGCTACAATTTCTCATCTGTGCTTACATTACTAATTCTGTAACCTGTGACATTTGTCTGAAACTTGAGTGCTTGCACAGCTTTTGTGGTCCTGAGAGTTAGGTATAACCCTATTGACTTAGGCTTTCTATATTAACTTTTTCTAAGGTATGTATTTTACTACTTCTCTCAGCAGCTTCATGCTAGAAATTGTCAGCTATCAGCACAGCTTTCTGCAGGTGCAGCTCATGGAATGAGGCACACAGTGAAAGCTAACAAAGCCGCAATTTTATGTGGGTGTCCTAGAGCATTCCATGTGTGCAAACTTGCACTGCTCTTCTGGACCACAAGGTGTGTAATATCTTGAACAAATGTTTAGCTGTATTTAACATGCTAGTGATTTTCATGAGCTTTTGAATGCCTGTTAGATTTTATTGATGTTTTCAGAAGAAATCAAGTGGAAAAAGCAGTAAGTTCATCTATTTAGGCTGTTCTGTCAGACATGACTGCAAATAGTCTGGCTGTATGACTGCGTATCACCTTAAATCTGGTTGTGTTCTCATTTCTGGATGCTTTCATATTCAGTGATTATATTTTGAAATAAGATCTTTCAGTTAAACTTGGTATCCCCTGAAGAAATGAGAAAGAATACCTTATCTGTATCCTTTCCCCAAGACCTAGATGAAGTCACTGTTGGTATCTATAGAAGTAATTTAACTTTTAATTACACGGGGGGAAAAAGCAATACATGTATTTTCACATGTACAGTTTTTAGACCTCATGTGAACTCTTTTGAAGATAGAAAAACTATGCAAATATTTATCTGATAGAGACCACTGTCAAAATATAGGGGACATCAACTAGTGTGATTGCAGTAGAGCATCACAGTAAACCAGTGAGTAGTCACTTCTCTGCAAGCCTGGTCAGTAAATATAGGATTCTGCTTGTCTAAAGTGATGACAATTGCATTATGTTTTAAAACAATAAATATATGATTTTGCAAGTGGTATTTAAATTTTTTAAATGAAATGCTTTTAAAATGACACAAATGAAACATCTTTCTGTGCTTTGAATTCTAAGTGAGTAGACGAATTTGTCCAATACTTCCAGAAATATGTCTTCAATTGAAAAAACAAATCTAATATCATTTTGGTACAAAAGGTGGAGACTACTTAATGAGATGATAAACTGAAAGCAATTAAAGTAGACTGGAAGTATTCCTACAGCCTTAAATTAAACTGGAAATATTCCTACAGTAGGAACTGCCTGTTGAAATGAGTGTTATAAATAACTGTACTCCCCCACTTCCCCATTTGGCAGAGTTTTTTTGCCACTTAGTTATTTAATTTTATAAAGGTTAGATCTCCAGACTCCCAAAATATGTTAATTCATCTTAGTCATCTGAAGTTGTTGAAAAGATGGCAAATAAATTAATTCCTAGCCTTTCATAGTGACAGTACAGAGTTCAGTTCCCAAGTTTGTACTACTCTTTTGACACAAGTGTGCCAAAAGCCCCTGTCCTCTGCCCTCGATCAGAGGGGAAATGTGGACCAAGGTAAGGACAACTTCTATTGAGCAGCTCACCAAACAAGCAGAGATGCAAACATTTGCATCTTCGACAAAAGAACAGCACACATCTTCCCCCCACTTGGCTGAACAATCACCTAATGACAGTAAATGCAAGCCCTTACATTTTCTTCATCAGGTACCTGCTCGTCTTTAAGTGATTGTCTTGATTAAGGAAGGAAGAATCTCCTGTTTTAAACAAAAGGAGTTGTACTCCAGTGGCATGTAAGCCTCTGGGCAGCTGACTCAGCAGTTAGTGCTGAAGTCTACTCCAAGGTTGGAAAAGTAATAAGTAAACTCAAAATCAAAAAAGCAAAAAAAAAAAAACCCAACCCCAAAACCACTAAACCAAAAAGCCCCCAAACTAATCTGACACAAAAAAGTACTCCCTGTTTAACATCTGATTTTTTTCTTTAATTTTCTTTAACATACATTTCACTGTAGAAAAATTAAGTTACAAACCACTGGATTAAAAATACTGGTAGATGGATGAGGATGGCATGCGCTGAACTCCAGCATATAATTAAATGGCAGAAGGAGTTAGTTCCCCAACTTGTGTACTTCTGAGTTTGACCAAAGGAAACAGCAGTATTGTGGTAGTCAGTTCTGCTGCAGGTTCCTGGAATGTGCTGGGTATCTGGGAAGTCAGAAGCCTTCCCCAGCACCACAACTGGTGCTTTCACTGGTTGCTGGGAGGGGAGCCCTGCTGCTGCCAGCTGAGGCAAAGCAGGTGCTGCAGCAAATGTGCTGCTGAACTTTGGGCAGTGTGGAGTAGCTGTGTTTTGTAGGCAGCATCAAGGAGGTGATAATTTAAAATTATTCCTGGTGCATAGCTCCATTAAATAGAAAGAAAATGAATGGGAATGGCTGAAAGGAAAATAGCTGTGCATATTTTGTCAACAGTAGTTAGGTCAGAACAGCCTGAAAGAAAAAGGTAGTGGACTTGTGAATAGACTGACTTAAAATACCCCATTTTAGATATGCTTTTGCAGTGATTGTTTTTAGATAAGCTTAGTGGGCTGTTACTGTCTTGATCTTTATGCCTGGGGCTGTAATACCTAATTCTCATCCCACCATTAGACTTTCAATCCATTTGCTTTTATTACCATTTTCTATTTTAAAAACCAAGTTTCCTAATTCTCTTTACTGTCACACTTGCTCCTGAAGTTATGTTCCAGTGCTCTGCAGGTCCCATGCTTTGGCTGTAGGTAGGTTCATACTGTGCTCTCTCAAGCTGAGATGTAGGGGCACTGGTTTTGGTAGTGATCAGAAAACAAAAATGAAGTGTTCTAAGCACAAGAGCCTCTTCACAGGAAAGAAACATTGATTCACTGTTTCTAAATACAGTATGATTACAGGTAATATGTTTAATCAGTTTAAGGATAGCTGTCTCTTTCTGAGGGGTGAAACTTAGACTATTTTTTCCTGTGGTGTCAAAAAGGACCAGGCATCTAGAGGGGCTGGCAGAGAAGTGTTGCAGCTGCACTCCTAGTAAACCTGGAACTGCTGAATGTCCTGGTGTACGTTGTTTTTATAGAATTTGTGATGCTCTGAGTCAGCCTCAACTGCTGTGTCTGTTACTGCGTGCTGGGGAGGCAAATCTACCCTAGATGCTCTGGCCACAGCTACTGGCACAGTACAAATTGAGGATGCACATGGGGCAGCTTTAAGTGTAGTTGTTCCCCTCTTGGTAGATCTCACAAAGCATCTGTTAATGCAGAGGGTAATAGGATACTTCAGGGCATTCTTCTCAGGGTTACTGTCTAGATCCAAGTGAGGCAGTGTCACAACAATACTAAATGTTATTGATGTACATGAGGATGGTCAGAGGTACTTTGATGCTGGATGTTCTGATAACTCTGTGGTATGTACCTCATCTGTCTACATTTGTCATAGAATTCATTCCTGTGTAGTATCTAGAAGACTCTTAAGCAATACTCATTTGTTTACAGCAGGCTTTCCCTTGTGTCTTTCAAAACCAAGTTCCATATATTAAAGGTCACTCAAACTTTGCAAGGGTTTGGGTTGGGTCTCTGCAAAGACAGTTGGTGAGACAGTATTGCTTCCTACAATGCTGAGTCAGCAATTAGGTGTTAATTGCAAAGTTGGTAGCAGGTGTTTTATAAATATCTCTTTATGCTAATGACTTCCCAAAATGATAAGTTTTTCAGGATCAATGGAGCTGTTAAGGGTTATGAGAGTGGCAGATTGCCACAGAGCTGAGACAATTCATTGCTAGCAAAGATTAGAACAACTATTTTAACCATTTATTTGATTTCAGAATGATAAGAGGAGTATTTCTTGAGCTAGGTTAAGAAGGCAAAAAAAGACATGTAGAGAATGTAAACTGGGGGAGAAGAAATGGGGTCTGTGTTTCTTTATCATGGTTTAAAATGTGTACCATTGCTGTGTCAGTTTCTTTCCATTGCTGGTTATTCCTAAAACCTTTCATCTGTAACTCTTTCCCATACCCTTTGTAGGAAGTCCTTTCACTCTTTTACTTTGGTTAATTATTCTCAGATATTTAAAGGCTTTCTGTAACTTTGATTATATGTATTTAAAGGGACTAGAACACAGGAACTACAACACTCCCACACCACAAACTCAGTCCTTTCACATCGTAGACCTTTTCTTTGATTACTCTTATTCACTGACATAACAGTATCTCTTTAGCAACTACTTATGTGGTTCAAAACATCTTAATTGACTTAGTTACTCTACTAGCTATAGTGATTGCTGGCTGTACTATTTCAGTATCTAAAATAGAGAGGAGTTGCTTGAATAACTTGCAAGTATAGGTTCAGTGGCAATTTTCCACTACAAAATTGACTCTACCAGCTGACTTTCACCTGACCATTCAGGGACTCTTAAAATGGAACTTAAGATTTACATTGGAAAACTTTCAGTAACCATTTATAGCTTTTAAACTCATCCTTGCTCTGTTAATATCTCTTTGTAGGGTAGGTATGGCATCAACTACACAGCCATCTTCTCAAAGTGGTAATAGAATACACTGTTTATTGACTGCCCCCTTTGGCTACTGTGTTATTGGAGCTTGGCAAGGAGATCCTATGTGATGCCATTATAGTTTTGATAGGAGTCAGATGAGGCCAGGATTTTTCATCTTGAAAATCTAATGTGAAATATAAGTGTACCTGATCATGTTATTTTACAGTAGTACTATATGAAATGAAAAACCTTGCCTTGTCACAAACATTGGAAAGCATCACTACTTTCAAGGAGTAAAGGTGATTGTTAGTTTCAACCACAACAAGCAGGTGATGAAAGGTGGGGAACAGAGAAGTATGATTACACTGCTTTTAGCTAAATAGATATTTAACTTAGATTTATGCACTTCTATAAAGGCAGAAGGACAATAGATTTTTTTCACATAAAGCCAATTAAATATTTTCTCAAAATATCTCTTAGGAAATTTCAATTACAGAATGACTTTTGAAAGTAATTTCCCATGCAAGACTGCCCTATAAACATGCCCTGTACATTGACTCTAGCACTAAAGTCCAAGAGATTGTTTAAATTATCTGATTCCTTTTTAAAACAGAATGGCTTAGCATTGTGTGACTTTTTTGACCTTTCATGCTGTTTTTAAAACATCTGGAAAAAATTGGAGTTGCAGGAAGATTGATTTCCACTATTACAACTGTAGTACTTCTGTGTTTCTTGGAGTTGATTGTAATTAGATGCTAACAGCTCCATTGTGATCTGAGTACTGGTATAATGTAAACTGTCACCAGTGACATTTTTATGCCCTGACAGTTCTGTTTCTAGTGTGTGGGTAATTGTAAATTAGGCTAACAGACTCTTTAGCTAGAAGAAAGAGACCTCTTGTTCACCTTGTTCTTGAATGTATGTTAATAGATGTGTACAGCAATTACTCATGGTGTTAAAATGTAATATTTTACTCTTAATGTTGCTCTTGTCACTGTCAATAAATAAGGATGTAGCTTTGTAGATTGTCCAGTATCATGTTGTCTAGCTGGCCTTTTTTTCTTTATTTTCTTAAGTGAAAGCTTTCTTAGATGGGAAAGTAGTATGTACCACACTTACAAACCTACTCAATAGTGACTTCTGCAGCCTATATGAAAGCAGGTTTCATCTGTAATTCATCAGGCAATATGAGGCTGGATAGTTTCCTGATGCAGTTGGGAAACTTGAGTGTTTTTTTTACTCTCTCTCCATTCAGTTTATTCAAGAAAAACTATTTTTGTTTCTATCAGCAGCATCCAAGGATAGGTTTCCTGTTCATGTACCTGAATAAGATAAGAAATATTTTAATTTAAAAAAAACTAGAAGTTGAGTCATCCAGTGACTGTCCTACACTGGTTTCCAAGCAGAAGACTGCCACTCCATTATTAAAAAATACCTAAAGACTGGTTGTGTAGTAGTTTTAAATGTCTCAACTGTTTTTCTATCATGTTTAGGAATTACTTGCTTTTAATTTTCTTTTAGAAGTTTATAATATCTGAAGAGTGAAATACAGCATTACCCAATACAGAGTATATATCACTTAACAATTTTAGTTGTCCTGTGGCATAAAAAGGAAATGCATCCTTGGACTGTGTAATAAAAATAGTTGAAATACATTTAGGAAGACTCAGATTGTGACTATCCTCATTACAGTAGTTTTCTCTAATTATGGGATTTCAGAATTCACAGATAAGAACCTGCTGAAAAATTTAATGGTAAGAAGGGATCAGGCATGCAAACGAACCAACTGTATTCTCTGTACATCTGATTGGGAAGCTTTAGTTTTACCAATCTTATGGGTTTTTCTGTGGAAGTAATACGTATCTGTTAAAAGACTCTTAAAAATCTTTATGCTTCTTTTGGAACACAACAATAGTGTGGCTATTAAAATAGATTAAAGTGCTAAAGCACATGAAGGTTGGGAGTTCTCACTCAGGTTTCCTTTTGTAGGAATTTTCAGATGTTTGAGTGTTGCACCAGTATTGTGGGGTTCAGCTTTAGAGGCTCTGTTTCAAAGCAGGAGAGAGGGATGAAGACCCTATTATTTGTTAATCCCTTGAATATAAAAATGCTGTGATAGGAGAACATCATGTGCTCTGAAACGGTTGAACTGCTTTTTTTCAGTCCAAGTCAGGATGTAAATATACTATCGTTTTTTATCTGGCAGTGTAAAATAAAAGAAGGAATGTTTAAGTGCTTAATGGGAGTTGCAAGCTGCAGGAATTTGTAGGATTACTGTATGATGACAAATGGAAGTTTGTGGATTTGTTACGTTGAAGGCAGTAAACTGATATACCTGCAGCGTGGCTTAACAAGCAGAACTTCTGCTCTTTCTGTGAAAGAACGTTACTATTGACCTCAGATACTGTGGTGTTAACAAGACTCATTAGTAAATGACATTGATCTCAAAGAGGAGATAGTGATCTATGTATTTATATGCATAATTATGTTTATATAGTTCAACATAAATTTATATTTCTTTTGTACGAAAAGTATGAGGTTCATACTAAAATGTACGTAACTAATTATTATAATCTGTACTACGAGATGATGTCTGTCAGAGTTACATCTTCTGATGAGAGGTCAAGCAGGGTCCTTGGATGGTAGAAAGCCTGTAGTGTTCCTCTGGTGTGCCAGGACCAAGATGGTTGGATTCGGGTTGCTTGGGAATGCATCCTAGCACAGGTGGTAACCTCTGTGGGAGGTTATCAACCAGCATAAGATGAAGAGTCAACAAGTAGTTTCCTGTGGTAGCAGCCTCCTTGAGGAAGGGTGCCTGGGAAAACCATCCATTGCAAGGCAGCTGGACAGGTGGAGAGATGGACTTTAAACATTAGTAGTGTAAGGGTGGATTTCTTGTCCTTGTTTTCCAACTAGATTCTTTGTATCTGTAGTTGCAGTGGCTATTTCAAGTAATGTAACTATTTAGATTCTGGATTAATTTGGAATTCAGGGTGATTTAAGGTAACAACACTAAGGACACAATGTAAAACTCAAACCTTTTTTCCATACTCGGTGTGCTGTTCTAGATATCGTTACTGCCTTATGCCTCTATATTCAGAGCTCCTTACATAGTGGGAAGGACTATAATGGGTGCCCTTCTGGAGGTGAGGAAGCTGATGTTTAAGACATGAAAGATTAAACCCTATCCCTGAAGCACATGGCAAGCCTTTACAATGTATTCCTGCTTAAATGTTAAGCAACTCAACAGCAGAGAATGAATGGGATAACTGCATATCAAAATATTTTCCCCCTCTTTTTTCTATGCATTGCTTTATGCTGTACTTTGATCAAATTTTGGAACACTTGAGTGGTGCAGGAGTCTACCAGGAACTTGTAATTGCCACTACAAGTGAAGAAGGTGAATGTGCCCCCACTGCCTGAACTACTTGCTCCCTGTGTCATCCCTTGCACAGAATGGCAACAGACCCTGCCACTGAGGCCATGTGCTTTTTCTGCAGTTCTATGAGCGCTTCAGGGTATTTCAGTTTGCTCCTTGGCTGTTTGAGGATAACGTAGTATTAATTTTTAGTATTCTAAAACTAGTATTTAATTTCAAAACTCACATGTGGTTGCTTCTACCAGCTCTTCAGAATTTAAAGAATTTGAGTTATTGATGTAGCGGAATTCTTCACTGACAAAACGCTGATGCACTTGGTAATAACAATGGAAAACAAGAATAAAAGCAGCAGAACAACAGTATTGCAAAATATAAGTCACTTCTGTTTGCCTTGAGAAAACTGGAGATGTGACTGAAGGGAGACAAAGGGCTATATTTTGCTTGA
Source organism: Syrrhaptes paradoxus (assembly GCA_013400615.1). Taxonomy (NCBI): domain Eukaryota; kingdom Metazoa; phylum Chordata; class Aves; order Pterocliformes; family Pteroclidae; genus Syrrhaptes; species Syrrhaptes paradoxus. Next base: position 61,534 of record VZTO01007569.1, on the reverse strand, counting down.
ACAGTAAAAGATAAATACACTTTGACATTAAAAATTAAATGATACCAATGGAGGGAAGTAAAGTAGCTGCCAGATGGAATCTTTTTACTTCATGATGGACCTGGCTTGTTGGTTCAAACTAAGAAAGATGGAAAAGGATTTTTGTAATGACATGAATATGATGAATGATAAGCACAATCAGCAGTTCTAAGATGTATCAGTCAGGGTCATGTGTGATCCCTGTGGGCTTAGAGCTTTCTGTGCAGTTCTGGAACTGGTGTCTGTGCTGCTGGGCAGATACAGTCTCCAGTGTGCCCTGTAGTTGCCTGAGTCATGAGGGCAAGGGGAAGCTGATGGAATGTGTGATAGGTCCTTTCAGTATTTTGTCTTTTTCTGAAGAGGGGAGATGGTTTGCATGTGTATTTTGTTTTTGGTGTCTTTTTTCCTCCTGGATGCAGTGGAGACACAAACCTAAAGTCATTACTTTAGAATGGACCTTTCATGCAGGGGAAACAAACAAAAGGAATTTAAAAACATCCATCTTAATATGAAAGGATGTTATTGCTCCTTCAAATAGAATTGGCTGTGGTAAAAAACACTGACTTGAAGCCTGGTTCTGTTCAATAAGTAGCTGAATGGTTTGTTCTTTTTCCAGTCCTACCATGATTTTAGTTTTAGCAGACTTGAATTCCAAGATGATTCTGTGATAGCTCAGTTTTTACTGAGCTGATGTTACCCATATACCACTATATTTCTTTGCCATGAAAGACAGCACAGTCTTTCATTTGTCTTCATTCATTTGCCTTTTAAAAACTTGGCTAACAGAGGACAAGTGATTAATGAGTTGCCTTGATTTTTGTTGAATAAGGTAGTAGATTTCTTTCAGTAAGCTGCCAGGATCCTGTCTCTGTTTTGAATGTCTTAGTTCAACAATGGCATTTACAGTTTCCAGCAGTGTCTTTTTCTGTGGGCTTGATATAGGAGACAGCCTACCATACAGACCATGGTATGCTGTTTGTGTTGGTAAATTAGAAAGTGTTACAGTTTTGTTTGTTTTTTTTCTTGCTGTTTGCTTGATAGCTTTTTAGAAAATAAAAGATGGAGAAATTAAGCTTTTAGTTATGGGTTTGTGTAGCCAGCACCTGGAGTCTGATATGAAGGGATAAGCTGAGAACATGACAAACTAAGAGGTTAAGAGGCAGTGTTGTACAGTACAGGTGTGCGGGATGATCTAAAGATGGTCTGAGCTGGTGAAGGGCCTGAGTGACCAAGTACTGTAGACTACAGCATCGGTTACCATCTGTGTAAGGTTCAGCACTCAGTTTTGACTTAGGTCTGAACTTGTAGGTCTTATTTCTACTTAAGGAAGCTTTGCTAGTGGAAGTTGAGTTCTGCTGAGCTGAAAGTGCTTCAGTAGAGCTGAATTCAATGAAGGGTAGTAGGAGGCTCTTGGCATTTGGTCTCCCTGCTCATGAAGTAGATATGAATGTAAGAGGTGTTGAGGATAGGTGTCTTGTATGAGTCCTGCATGAGTTGTGTTAGTCCATTTTTTCATTCACACTCTGGTTCCCATAAAGATGAATTGTCTTACAGGGAGGGTCTTAAACTCCAGAATAAAACGCTAGTCTGGAATCACAGCACAATAGGATGTCTTCTGGCTCTCAAACATTCATGTAGCTTTACTCAGAAGTACATGAAGGAGCACTCATTTTTGTTTTTGATACAGGCAGTCTTCTACTGAACAGAAGTGGTAAATCTGAGATCATTGAATTAGTTTAGGAATTTTAAGAGCTATAGCAATGTCAGGGTAAGCATGCTTGGCTGTGTTGCAGTTTATTGCATAATTTTCGTTTGCTGATGGGGTGTTTACCCGATCACCATGAGTAACTCTCCTGTATCAGTGAAGATAACTGTGGACTGATCAGGGCGCTGTTTGAGGTAGCTTCAGATTTGACACACAAATGTGATATGCTGATCAGGATGTTCTGTCACCATTTCATCTATTCAGAGGCATGATTTCAGAGGTCTGAAGTTTTTCCTATATATTCAGTATTACCCAGTGACTTGATAAGACTCTAGTTCAGTACACAATTACTTTCTGTTCTAGCTTACTGCAATTTTCTTTCTGTATTTCTGTTTTCCATGACTTAGTGGTACAGAGCTCATCTTGGACAGATCACAGGCAGGGGGTTAATATCTTGTAGTGATCTGGCAGGACATGATGGCAGTAATTGTCATTGATGGATTGAGGAGCTCCACCACTTTCCCTTTCTTGGTGTGCCAGAGCTGTTCTCAAAGCTTGCTTCCTCTATCTGTGTGCTACCTGTCCTGAGGAAAAATGGACAACTTAATTACTAATGACAAACCATCATGAACCTTTCAGGAGCACTGATGTATTGCAATGTGGTGTGGTTTTTTTAATTATTGCTAGCATCAGAGTTTCTTTGTACAGTATTTCTGAACGAATTATACTCCCTAAAGATTCTGTCATACTGACACAGTAAAAGATACTGTTTCTTTTCATCCATTGTGTATTTCTGATTTGCAAATCTAGCAAAATATAAGAATAGGGTTACCTGTACAGGTGTTGAGGTTTCAGATTTTCTAGGCATAGTAACAATTGTGCCTGTTTTGGCAATTGGTCTTAGGATTGAGATGGTTGGTAGTGTTGAAGACGAAAACATCCAGATGTTTGCCAGATGTTGTCACAAGACTGCTAGTCCATAAGAGTTACATTTGCAAGGAGATATATCATTTCTTGAGAAATGAATGGAGTTGGCAAGAACGACTTGAAGTGATTCAGTACTTCTCTTACTATGGGGGTCCCAACTGAAGTAATTTCCTGTAAGACTTGTGGAGCCACTACTGTGAAATTCTCCTTTAGAACTAAATGAGATGCAGCAACTGTGAATATTTTTTTTTGTTTTACTATTTAGGTTTTGCTGTTTGTAAAGATTAAATATGTTCCAAATATCCATCATACATTCTTATAATAGTTGTGGAAAGAAGACAAAAATCTGTGCCAAGCAGTCTTGAACAGCTTACTACTAATACACTTAAGACATTTCTCCTAGGAAATTGGAGCTCTGTAATAGAAAGCATGTTTTCAGATTAATCTAAATGACTGTATTATTAGAGTGCAATGGGATACTCTCAGCCAATCAACAATACTTTTTCCCCAATCAGTCCATGGGGTGAAAAGCAGATGCATTATCTGGTTCCTGTTGATGGGAACCAGGAAGAGAATAATCAGTGAAGAGTTATCCAGTAAGCATATGGACGATACACAGATAAGGATGGAAAACAGTGCAGTGTTTTCCCCTCACTTATGCTCATTGTGGTTTGAGTTGCCTAGATGGGTCCTGATGAATCGCAGTGCTATGTAACAGACTAATCTGTGTATGGAATAGCAGTGCAACCATTATGGCCCACTGAGAAAAGATTTCAGTACAATGCTGCTTGTGTCTAAACTTGATCTGAATTAATTAAGCAGATATGTGGTTTGTTCATAGGACAAGTATTTGGAAATGACATTGAGCAGAGAAAGATCTAAAGTGCTTTTGTAAGAAGGTAATTTGGAGGCTCAGTCCTAGTCCTTTTTTTCCATGCTCCTACTTGATGGAAAAGAAGTGTTTCAGAAGGAGAAAAAGTAACAATTTTGCTATTCTAACTCACTTGTGTTACAAGGAGAGATCACTTGGCCAGTTGGGAGCTACGCAGATTTTTGTAGACATGTATGTGACTGTTGGAAACCATCATGAGTTGGGAGCAGCGAGAAGCAGCACTTGGGTGTGTTGTATACTGCAGCTGTAACCCTCCCAGCGCACAGAGGGAAAACTGGCATCCTGGAGCAGGTGATCTCGGTGCTGTGAGAGGACATCAAGGACGGGCAGTTACTGTTGGTGTACATGTTGCTTGATTCTACTGTGTATGGTGCCTATCTGAATTTAGGCAGGTTATCAGTGCCTTTGTAGTAGGCTGGATGTAGTTGGGGAAAGTCTTCCAGAACAGACATACTACTTGAAAGAAAGTTGACTGTTTATAAGACAGCAGGTATTTTCTTTCTATGCAACTCTGACATGGATCTGCCTTTGTACTGTAGTTAAGAGTTGTGCAACCATAAAGTTACATATAGTCCTTTCGGGCAGGGAGGAAGAATAGTCTAGAGAGGGAGTAGAATATTTATATAATGAATAAAGGCCGAAACATGCTGCAGGCTTTAATTAAACCTCCAGAAACATTGTGTCAGAAGAAAGTAGATGCCATCATGAACTGAGTACTGATCTACTATTCAGAGATCATAACCTTGGTCTAATTACATTATTAGTATATAAATTATTGCATGAATTATTTATTTTAAATTAATATTACAGATATTAGTTGTCATTAATAACTTGGAGGTGCTTTTTTGTCACAGAAGAACAGATTAACATGATAATTACTGCATGAAAAATAGATATTGATGAAAAATTACTGTTGAGACATACCAGTCGGTTTTTTTCTGTTCACTTTGTTCATAATTCTGCATTTCTAATTATTGTCTTTGAGAAAAGCTGTGAACTTTGTGATTTATTAGTAGATATGGGATATTTTAACACCTAACAGAATACAGGTGCTTGGTTACTTCTGGAAGGTAAAACAGAAGACACTCTGCAACAGCTTAATAAACTAATGTAAGGGTTGTGGATACAGTTTTGTGAATCTCTGTTGATTGTGAAATCCTGATGTCAAATAACTGACTTGCCATTTGTTTTCTTCCTTTGAATTCTTTTCCCCCCTTCATGTTCTCCAAGACAGTAAGAAGACTGAGCAGTGTAATTAAAGCCATGATACATATAGCAATAAATTAGAGGTGTTGACATTTTACTTTAATTGTTTGGTGCCAAATGTTGGGGAATACCAGCTAGACAACAATTTAACACAGAAAATGCTTCTCAGTTTGAGATGTTCAATACAAATGTGCCTATGCTGTAATGTTTGTGCAGGAATGTTAAAACCCACTATTTGTTAGTGATCTCCTGAAACTGCTCAGAGATGAATAATAGCTGTAGTTAAAAGCTCACTGAGGAGTGCCCCTGTAGACTGGCTTTTGGAGTAGGAAGGTCTTTTGTATGTGTATCAAAGAATCCTGATTTACTTTTGTGTAGATAAACATTTGGGCTCTTAATTTCAAATATATAATAATCTTCTATAAAATGATGGGAGTGAAAGCCACATCTTTGAGTGGCATATCCACAAATTCTGTTTTCTCATTTGCTGCCTGCTACTTTACAGTACTCCATAAGTGGATGTCCTTTCAGATGTCCTCTATTCAGGAGCACCTCAGAGCTAGGCTGAATGTTCCTGCTGTGTAACTGTATGCTTTTCTTATCCTTCATGCATCATATACATCACTCATAGGTTTTTGAGTAGTGTTGGTTTTGGGTGTGTGTTTTTTTTCTGTGTGGTGGTTTGGTTTTTTTTTACTGCCACTAAGCAGTCATGTTTCTGTTAGTTTTGGGTCATATATGAATGGCTGATATTCATTACTTTCTGGCTTTATCACCAGAGGAACGAGAAGGTAAGAGGAAAGCTGTTCTGCCCTTTGTGGGAGGCAGCTGTTTGTAGCACAACTGCTCCATGGAACTAAATCTGCTGCTCACTGTTAAGCAATTGTGTCACTCATTAAGGATGCTTTTGTGTCTGATTCCTAAGGAAGTGAGGATTGTACTTGTCCTAAGTTTGACGATTAACAGGTTTTAAAGAGTTCTGACAGGGTTCATTCTGTGTTTCATTCTGTCACTGCAAGTCTAATGACAGTAATGAAGCTTGTAAGTTTACAGCAAGCAGCTAGTAGATTCAAACTGCTATTTTCAGCAGTTCACACATTTAATATATTTGTTAAATGCTCAAGAAGGGATGTTGTGCTTTTCTGGTACAACGATTGTGTAGTCCCTCACAAGACAAAGTTGCTTTCCTGGCTGGCAGAGCTTTTGTTAAATTTGTTTGATTTGAAAAATGACTTATACTTGGAATAAGTATTACTGCAATTAGTACAGTATTTAGCTTGAAAAATAGACAAGTGAAACAGTAATATTTATTCTGTAATTTTTTTTCTTGAAACACAAACACATGCACAAAGGAGAAAGATGTTCATTCCTGGTAAGCAATTTTCAGATAATCTGGATGGAAACTACTATAGAAGACAGAATAGGGGGGGTGGTGTCTAGAAACAGAAAAGAAAATCCAGAAAAATACAAATACTGCTTTTTTTTGCCAAATGTTGTTTTGATGGTCCATCCAAGTAAGCTGTCCAGGTTGAAGTTGCTTCATGGGCTGAACCCTGTTTCTGGTGAAGTCTAATCCTGCCTCAGTGGAAATTTTGTGTGCATCAGAAGAAGCAGTTCAGGAGTGCAGTCTTGCACTGGACAGACATTTCTTCATTGAACTTGGCAGTAGAACATCACTGAAAGCAATTGAATAAGAATGATCAAGCACTCTAGAGTGCATTTTGAGGATAAACACCACAAAGTGTAAATAGTTGCAGGCAGAAGTAGAAGCAGTTGTCATTTTGCTGTGAATCTTTCTGCCCAACATCTGACTAGCCCCACTGATTTTTTGGAACTTCACTAGATCGTAGCAGGTCAGTGGCAAGCCACAAAATAGATCTACAAACCAAAATACTGGAGAACAAATCCTTATAAATTAATAACAGCAGAAGGCAATTATGTGTATTGCTCTTCTGGGAAAGTGAAGATTCACTTAACTGAAGAGCAATTTGATACTGAGGTGCAGCAGAAGTGTTTTGTCTTTTTATTCTGAAGAAGAAAAGAATGTTATCCAAAAGGTTCAAAACCAACAAATTGTGCACTATGACCTATTCTGTGCATGTACTTTCTTAAGACCAGTGCACTCTTCTTGTATTTGAGAGCTGAGTACAGTTAGTAGTACTCTAGCATCCAGACACTTAACTCTGACATCAAAAGAAATTATGTACATAATGTCTGTCAGTGTAAGCATTTTGCCTTTGTCTTAGACATATGTACCTTTTTTGTCTGTGTACAGATTTGTTTTCCCTGTAATGACATGCATGTTAAATTTAGGCTAAGCTATGTGGTTCTTCTATCAGGAGCCAAGTTTGTTCCAGCTCTAGAAGTTCCTCCTTTGATGTTTTCTAGATTTGCAGGTCAGATCCTAGACTGGCAGCAAAAGAGGCTTCCTCAGTGATGAATGAAGACTTGCAAGATGTGACCCTTAGCTGAAAATTACAGCAAAAGGTGTTTTTACTACTTCAAGAACAGGAGCTTCTACTAATTTTGAAAGAACTAGCAGAAGAGTTGAGCTGATCCATACCTTTTTGATAAGTGCTTCTGAATTATTTAGCTGTCTGTGAAGTCAATAGGCCTATGAAAGCAGGAATATTCTAATGGATTCTAATCACAGTAGGTAGGACTCTGTCCCTGCCTTCCCATTGTTTTTCTTTACAAATGATCTGTAAAAAAAAAAAAAAATTCAGCTATTGTCTAGGGAAATGGCTGGAATCACTGGTGTTGCACTGTGGGGATTGTTTCTCTTATCACTCATGGGTTAGGGCAGTTTTAAAATACACGAGAACTGTACTTCATTTCTTGCTTGACCAGAACAATTTTGAGCTCTTAATCTCTTCTGTTCCTGACACTTTTCTGACCTCTGAGCTACCTGGTGTTTTCTCTAATTCTTTCCTGTTAATTCTTTTCTGCTTGGCATAAACAAACACTTCTTGTCAACTACAATCCAGATAAGTGTCTGAATCATCAGAAGACCATACCTGTTTTTTTTTATTCCGTTAATATGTTCCTATTTTAATACAAAGTGGAGCAGTGGTTTTCTGTTAAAGACAGGAGTCCCCCATCAGCACACCCCAGAGCCTGACATTGGGAGGTCAGTTCAGCGTATTTCAGAACCTGATTGCCTGGGTGAGAAATGTTGATGGAAATCTTTGCAATTAATCAGGCAAAGGAAGAAAAGCCAAGTTTAGCTCACAGTAGATAAGTGTTCTAACTCTGGAGTTTGATCTCCTGGAAGGAAACAGAGCTATTCCACCCATTCTGTTCCAGCATTCATCTGTATTTACTTCTGCATTTTCTCTGTTTTTAAGTGCTGAAAATGAATTGTTCCATTTCAAATGGAGTGATTTGCTGCTTGTAACTATTGTTTTGTCAAAATGAGCCAGAAAAAGTTTTCTGTTAAATGTCACTATTTTTCTACACTGTTTGCAACTCGGACAGAAAATCAGTTATTGGATGCAATTTGCTGCCAATGTTAAGGGACTGCCTTCAAGTTGTGGCTTTTGTGTGGGGCAGGGAGAGGGAGAAGGGAAAATGCCAGATATGTGGTTATTGGAGGATTTTCCCTTTTTGAGCTCTTAGCATTAGTGGTACAGTTTTTGGTTTGTGATGGGTTTTCTTTGTTTTGCTTTTGTTTTTTGTTTCCTACAGAACTCCCAATTTTCAAACACTAAAACACTATTATATAGTGCAGTGTACAGGCTTGATTAAAACTTTTTATTTTTGGAGCTAGCAGAATACAAAATTTTCACCAGTAACTTTTTCTACAGTTAATGAGAGAATTGTGTGCAATTTACTTGGCAGTTATATGTGGATCACTGTTTTCCTGTCCATGGTGGTCTTTGCTATCATCACTGCCCATTGACATGGCATTTGCCTCACTAATGGAGTGGTTTCTATAGAGAGATCTACAGAAGGCAGAACCCCTGGTGGGAAGAACTTAGCTGACACTTGTGAGTCTTCAACCATAGAGCACTGCACCACACCAAAATCAATCGTGGTCTGCTACAATCCAGTCTTTACAACTTGCCAGAGGGCAAATCAAGAGTCCTGGTGCTAATGTACATGTGTTAGGAGCTGTAAGAGCTGGGGTGTGAAACTCAGTGGCTGAAGTACTGAATGATGATCATTCCTGTAATGGGTTTTCCAACTCCTTGGAAGACATCAAAAAAGCATGAATGATGCAGCATGTTAATCTTCTGAAAAAGGTAGGAAAAGGCAGCTCCCTCTTTGTTGTATGCAACTGTGTGTGTGTGTGGGGGGGAAGATGAGGAAGAAAATGTGTATAGATGTTAAAGAGGGAGGAGAGCCCATGGAAAGACTTAAGGAATAACTGAGGGGAAAGGGTATGTGTGAGGGCAATTGAAGCCTGAATGTGCATGGACAGCAGGTCAAAACTAATCCAAGAAGTGAAGAAGTACAAACACAAGAAAATAAGAGGGAGACTTCGGGATAAACCCTCCCAAGAAATGGTGGTTATTCACTGAAAGCCCATTTTTGCTTTTGCTCCTAAGCCTAAATGCATAGGCAGGATGGTTCCCCTTAGGGACACTTCCAACCCCAAACTTCTTGTGTTCCCACTTCAATGTTACACTTGAGCTTGTGCTGCCAATCTTTAAATTTCTCCTGTTGTAGTTTTGGTTATAACATACTAGCAGTAGTTGAAGAGGTGCGTCTAATTTTGCGTGTCTAGTTGTAGCAGCCTTAATACAGAATGTGCGTGGCTTCAGGAATTTCCTGTGTATGCAAAAGATGCTGGTGCTTTTCCACAGGAATGTACTGAAGTTAGCAGAGAACAGTTACTTGTAAAGATGGCTAGAGATAGCTTTGGAACATTTCTGTGGGGATTTCTTGGGTATGAGCTAAAAGTTATCAAGGAATAAAATTTTGTCAAGGGCATTTCTGGCACCAGATGCTCCAGAAAGCAGATACTGGTATTTTATTTTTATATTTCAGCCTGCTTCTTTGTAAATGTTTCATTTTCAATATTAAAAAAAACCCCTTTTTCCTCAGATCAAGTCACAGAAGTGACATGCAAACATGCCTGTGACAACTGAAATATTTTAGGAGGTGGAAGACCTGCAGGATTGCAAGCCATAGTTACTGAGAGAATTTTGTTCTTTTTCTGTCATCTAATCTGCCAGTTTTTCTGGAAGTTAATTTCTTCTGTAGGAAATCAAGAATATTTGATTTTAAGAAAACATTTCTTCAGCTGTAAAATACACTGTTTTCTTGTGTATTATGGTTCAAGAGAATGGTTTCATTTGGGTATTTCTTCTTAATGCAGTGGTCTTTGTGCACAAATGGATTGATCACCAGTGCTTTTCAGTCTGTTAATCCAGGAATATTGCTGGGTTCACTGCACATCTTCCTGTAAAGCGAACTTCCTCCCACTGTCTGTGAAGTTAAGTAACGTTTGAATTTTCGCTTGGCACAGTTTCTGGGTTTAGGAGTATTCCTTACACCTTTCAACTTTACTGTACTTTGCTATAATTACGAGTTCTAATTATAAAACTAGTATCTGTATTGAAATTGTCTCCAGATTTTTTGAACTTTGTGGAATTACAGCAAATGCATATCCAGCTAAAATGAGCTCAAGAGAAGCAGACAGCATGGAGCAGCACCCAGTACTTCCAAAGGTTAATGCAAGATATTCAGCAGAGTTTTGTACTGCTCATGTTGGCCAGTATGAACTTTTCAGCAGTGACTTAGGGATTTTTAAGGATCCCTTTTGCTTTTGAATCTGAGGAAGTGTGACAGCTTTGTTAAGGAAGAGAGGGAGGACACAACTTAAATCCTCTGAAGATGCAGTAGCTTCCCTTACTGTTGACTTGACTGCTCACTCTGCTGGTTTCTCCCTGGCTTCTTGAATTTCTGTTCCCTGCTGAGTTACATAATGAACTTTCTCTGAACTCCCACACTTTCCACATGCCTTCCCACACAGCCTCTTTCTTTTCCTAAAAGCGGATGGAAGAATTCTAACTCACTTGCTGAAAAGCTTTACACAATGCTGCTGAATCACATCTCAAAATAGGAATGAATCTTTCAAATTCTATTTTAAATAAAGCAACCAAACCTGACAAACCAAAACAGACTAACATGCACAAAAAACCCAACCTGCCTTCCAACCAAATTGACAAGACATTGTAGAAGGGTAAAACAACTGTGAATCAACTAAGTCTTGCAGCATCAATCTAGAAGAAATCTTGCAGGTTTGCTGCCATTTAAAGAAAAAAAACCTGATTATGCAGTTCACATAGCTACTGGATGGCAGCAGCTAGCAGGGGACAAGCAGCAGATACTTGCTAGTCAGAAGAGAAGTGTATGAAACCTCACTTTACAGCAAAGAGTGAAAGTGGGAAAGTTTCCCATTGACTCTTGCTTATTTGTCTCTTTGTAGTTTACAGCTAGACCCAAATGGAAGGAGAAAAAGCCCATCAGCAAGACCCTTTACAGATTCTAGTTGCTGTTATTTTGAAAATTGCCTTGATGTTTTGGGGACATCAGAATCTTAATGTTGCTGGCAATCAAGGCATAGCAGTCTGACAAGAATGTACTTTATAGCCAATTGTAAATATACTTAGATAACCAGTGCAAATTCACATTTTCAAATGACTTTCAGGGTGTCAAAGCTTGTTAGAGCACATTTGAAAGTATCAGGACCCTGCCAGACTGAAGTTGGAACCTGTAACCTTAATTTGATGGATGTTAATTTGCCAGGTGATCTCAAACTCTCATTTGTAAATTCTTTATATTTTTGTCCTGTGTTCTTAAGGTATTTTAAAGGGCTTCAGGTAGACCTGTTGTAGTGCCTATACCTTTTCAAATGCTGACCCCACCCTGCTTGAGGTTGTTCTTAAAGTTTTCATTACGTTTGTCACATTTGTCAACTGAGTGTATGTGAAGGAAATAAGATGTTTAAATCACCCAGGATGTGTTGTTTTTTTTAACTTTCATTTTCTAGCTAGGATGGTTTATGCAAACAATAGTTGCAACATCTTAATCCCCCCTTGCTGCATAGGCAGATAAGGATTTCTTTACAATCCTTCTGTGAGTGATTAATGTACGAGGGGAGTCATTATTCATGACACTTGAATTCTTGTCTTGGTCATCCTTAAGCTCTGCTTGGTGACTGGTGTTCCTTTTCAGTACTTTCAGGGTTTTGCTTATTTTCCCCCAGTATGACTTTTTTTCATTATTAGTTGAGAAGAAGCTTTTAGTGGTTGAAAACAGTGCAAGGAGTTAAAAGTGCTGTGACAGACTCACCCAGTTGCTACATCTTAACGAGTTTACACAAAATCAGAGTCCAATTATATACACTGTTTGTTATCAACTACAATGAAAAGATAAGGAAAGAATGGCCTGGAGGGGAGGAACTGCATATGCTATCATGGTTGGTGGTAAAAACATTGATCATGTTTGAGTTTTCTTTTTGAGTTAAAAGGGAAACTCAGTTTTGGGATTTTTTTTAAGTTCAAGTAAAAATCCCTACTGTTGTGTAAGACCCTTGGACATTTTTAGATGGCTGCAATTAATCAGTATGTAAGGGCTACCCAGTTTGCTGTTCATCACATGTGCTTAAGTGCCTGATCGTTTTGTGGGTCATTCAATGTATGAATTCCAAACAAAAAGCATGTTTTGCTTTTCTGGAGTACCATGTGTACACACTTTTTTTAATAAAAATCAGTAGACAATCTAGCCTGACCTTGAATTTATATTTGTAACTTCTCTGTTAATGTTGGAAATCAGGAATATGTTTTGTACCCTTTGACAGTGTTGGATGCTTCATATTGAGGGGGGTGAAAAGTGATTATATTCTTGAATTCTGGTTCCTTCTGACTCATTGACTGTGTAAGCCCTCATTATTGGTACAATTAGCTGCTTAATGCAGGATTCAAAGGAAGATCTTTTATGTAAGCCTTAATATAGGTATCAAACTAGTAAGAAAAATACAAATCTGTTTGCATATTGTCTCTAACATTGTTTACTGAGTCTGATTGCATCTGGCAGTAACTTTTGACTATGCCTAGGAGTGATCAGTGTAGTAAGCTGGCTGTTGGCAGGGTGTCTAAGAGCCTCCTGTGGCTTGTTTGCCAAGTACAGGTGTCTGCCAATTTACATTGGGGAGAAGCTGTTGCCTTTACTCTTGAAGCACTCTTCATTATCACAGAAACAAAAAAACTTCCCTTAAGAGGCATGAGGATGACAATAGCAGGAAGAAAAATAATGGGAGATGGCTACATACCCTTCTCCTTCTTGACTACAGTATTCTGGGCATCCTTGCTATCCACCTGACACTTATTTATCAGGAATCCTGAAAGTACATTTGCACAGTAACAAGTACATATCAATCTCACCTGTCATCGTCTGCCAATAGATTTCCTCCTGCAAGAATTACCTTCTTGTGTTAAAATTACTGTTTTTTCTACCATACCTGTCTGTCTTTGTACAAACTTAACTATGACTTGTAGTGTCTCTACCTCATGTTCTGTCTTTAATGTGGCCTTCCCATAGCACTGATAAACATTTCCATGAGAATGTTTTACATCTTCCCTATCCTCTGTCCACCTTCAATTTTTACTTCCATGCTGTTAGTTCCTCTTCAAGTGTAATGGTAAGATGTGATGAGCTGAAACAAACACCATGTACATGTTAAATGGAGCCCAGGACCATCCCCATCCTGACCCATCGCAGCTGTTTGGGGTTCCTGCTCTGAAGGGTTTATGCCCTGCTGTCCTGCAGGGAAGGGATCTTCTGTTGGCCAGGCAGCGATCTAAGAGACCCACATGTCAGGCTGAGCACACCAACCTCCTGGTGCCTGTTGCCGTTTTGCTTCCATTGGAGGCAGTATTCTGATGTATCTTTTATTTACGGTATCAGGGAAAAGCACAATTGCTTTATTAATTGTATCTTCCCCCTTTAAAAAGCATCTGTGCTCTTCTAATATGGAACAAGTCTCTTCCATTTGGGATTAAGAATTAATATAGTGCTGTGTTCTCAGTACCCTGTGATTTAGATTCAAAAAATGCTGAATGCCTTACTGTATGTTTTCCAGAGCGGTGCCATCACAAGGTTCTGGTGGCACAAGGTAGTGCCAAAATGTAGACGTTGAGCAATAATTACTGTGTCAGGAGACCCCAGTAGACCACCCAGTCTGTGATAAGCAAGAGAAGCATGACAGGACTAGTGCTGCTGTGCTTCAGCAATACCTGGGTAAACAAATGGCCATTAGGGCTCTTGAAGTTGTTGTGGGTCAGCAACACTGTGAACGAACATAGTGTTGATAATCCTGAGAAAGGAAAAGTGCAGGAACTCCATTCTCGGACAAGAAGGGCAGCGTAGCTGGAGCCAATGCACAACTATAAAGTTGTCATGAAGAAACAGCGAACAAATCAAGTAAGTCTTTGCTAGAGAAGTTGCTTGTTTCTCATGTAAGTGGGCACACAGGTGTCCAAAGCCAGGTGTCAGTTCATATCTAATGTGCTCTGTTTCTACCCATTTTTATGTATTTTCTACAACCTGTCATATACTCAACTAACTACATTTTACATACATTGCGGTATCTCATTTTATAGTACACTCTTCTTAGCTGTTTCTCATTTTATTTCCTGTAGTTTTATCTGTGTAGTAATGTGACAATTTTCTGTGGGATTGGTATGCCAATGTAGTAATCTCCAACATGATGAAGAGCCAACTCCCTGTTACAAGGAGCACTATTTTTACTGTTTTCCTGTAAAGCTTTAAGGAAGCTTTTAGTAATAAAATGGAAATAGGTAAACCATTTACTGTTTTACATAAAACTATCAACATAAAATATCTCTGGGGAAAAAAATGAATTATGGTTTTCTGAAGTGTAATGAATACAAAGCTTCCACTTCTTGTGAAGTCTGATCTTTGTGCAAGAAGACGTTGGTTTGTCCATAGGGCTTGGGCTGAGATTCGAGACAGACAAATTAAAATCTGTGTAACTGTTCAGGTAAAATAGTTTAGAATTAATTTTACATTTTATTAGGAAGCAAAAATACCTGTTATGTTTCAGTAACATCTTTTATCCTTTGAAATGAGTTTCAAAAAACATGAAGTGGTTTGTTCTGTTACGTAGAGGCTTATTTCATCCACATGCATGTTGTGGGGGGAAGAAGCATCTGGTGGTTAAATCATTATTTCTAAAACAAAGAAGTTAATTATAGTGAGTGGGACAGTCATGATCTGCTGTATCAAGTCTTGTCCTTTTCTTAGGAAATACCTTAAAACATAATTTATAAGATAAAACCCTCTTCTGCTCCTTCCCCTTTCAGAAAAATCCAAAGGTCCAAACCAAATCTAAGGCACAAACTTTTAAATTGGAAACACAGAGGGATAATTACAATGCTTAATTTAATGTGATTATTTTTACTCATTTTTACTACACAGGATATATTTGCAAATTTCATTTAATTGACTTTGAGGGTTAAAGGACTTAAACTTGCACCTTATGTTTGGTGTTCTCACAAAGAAATTGCTTAAGCTCAGTAGCAATGATTCATGCTTTTGGAGCCAGGTCTTCAGGTAAATGTTAACATCATTGATGTTTATAACCTGTAAGCTTCCTGTCCTCTGTTTTGCATTGTTTAATTAAGCCTGGAGACATAATAGTATACCTTTAAAAAAAAAAACCCAAACCAAAAAATCCATAAAACACAATCAAGCAGGCTTGTAACCCAAGGATAACCATGTTTGCAATTCAAAGGCTGAATTTAGAGGAGTCATTTGATTGTAGTTACTGGATGGATGTTTTGCTGCAGTTGCATCTGACTGTTTCTCCACAGGAATTCCTAGGCAGTGTACAGGACTGAAAGGACGGGTTTTATCTGTGAGGTTTTGTGCTTTAAAATAAGTAATATTCACATGTTACTTCTGATGGCTTCTCTGAGAAAATTAGGAATCTGCTGTTTATGAGCATGTCTTAAGTAAATAGCAAAACACTGTAAAACTCTAAAAACCCTAAAGCAGAATCTAGAAGAGTACATTTTGAAAATTCATTGTTCTGTTAAATTACTTCATCCCTAATTCACAGATTATTCCAAAGTTTATTGCTAGTTACATGGAGAAATCACTAGTAGTCTTGTTCCTTGCCTGGTGCTTATTTCATTGGCCTCAGAATTCTGATTTGATTTGAACATAAAGGACTTCTTTCTTGCTTCAGGGGACTGTCTGCTCAAAGAAATCACTAGTTTATTTAACAGGCTGAAGTCTGGCTGCGGACTACTGTGGGTAGAAAGCCCTCCCATCACTGCCCAGTAATCCAGTAACAGACATTATGGTAGGCAAGGTGCTTAATTTTCCTTCTCTAGGATGATTTCTGAACTGCGTGCCACTACATTGCACACAACGGAGAAAGCTGCACTAAGTAATAGGCAATTACTAAACTTGTTAGCAGTGCCAGAAATTAAATTTCAGTCTATCGTTTGCAGTAGGCACAACTTTCTGTTCGAGCGTTGTGTTCTGCTGTATGGCTTTCTTCAGCTCCTGCGGGCATCTGAAATTCCTGATTAGGTTACTCCTGCTCTTGCTGTATTAAGTTAGTTGTGCTGTCACAAGTTCTTGTGTTCCACTTAGACCAGCTTCCCCATTACTGTACCTTACCAGTCAGGTGGTAAGTAGGCTCTGTGCACATGGTGGGCTGATCTGTTCATTTGAAACCACACCGAGGGAAGGGATTGTGACAGAAGAGTGAGCAAAGATGATGTGCAGTTGATCAGTTCCTGTCTTTCAGAAGTAACTTAAGCATTTCTGTGGATCAGGGTTGCTGGTGAACATCAAGTTCAAAAGGTCTAGCTTGTGCAGGAGCTGAAACCCCTTCTGAGAGTCACAGTATTCCTGACTGTGTCTCTCCTTCTACCAAATGAGGTGTTTTAGTCAGTTCTGTTGTCTCATTATCTCAGAAGACTCCTTATGCTGAATGATACAACCTACCTGAACTAAACATGATGTGCTGTAGTGCAAATATCTTGCTCCAGAGCAGCAATCTTGTGTCTTAAGTCTCGGGGAACAGCAGTTTCTCATTCCTGTTAACTTA
This sequence comes from Syrrhaptes paradoxus, assembly GCA_013400615.1. Classification (NCBI taxonomy): domain Eukaryota; kingdom Metazoa; phylum Chordata; class Aves; order Pterocliformes; family Pteroclidae; genus Syrrhaptes; species Syrrhaptes paradoxus. The sequence continues at coordinate 44,692 of VZTO01007569.1, read as the reverse complement.
GTGAGTAGCTCCAATTCTGTACATGTAGAAAATTATTCAAAAAAGGAGAGAATATGCTAACACTTGTGGGTACTGGTCACTTTTGTTTCAAGAAAAGGGAGCCAAGAACATACTTGTGCTTGTAGAGTGCTTATCAGCTTATTGCAATAAAACCTAGATTGGTATTAAATAATAGATTTTTAAGAGTGGAAGAAAGGACAAAAACCTTAATCTCTATGAATTTGTAAAGCTCACTTCAAAAGGAAAATCGGTAAAACACAGATGTTGGAAGTGCTAGGTGTTGCAAATGAGTAGGGGCTCTAATACCTTACCTGTACTTACTCCTGTGGAGTTTTGCAGGAGTAAAAAAGCAAACACTTCAAAATGCGCCTTTGTCCCTCTGTCTCTGAGTGTATGATAGCAAGCCTTTACAAGCTCCTCATATGGTACTTTGACTGGTATTGTGCTTTACATATGTAATGGACTATATTAGAAGTAAATAACTGCATGTATTTTTAATTCCTAGTTATAGAATTCTTTCTCTTCTTGAATCTGCCTGGTTATGGTGTGTTGTCTGAATGTTACAGAAGGGCTGCCTCTTCTCATACCTTCCTCGTGTCAGTAAAACTTGCAGAATGAATAGTGCTGTGAAGTTGTGGCCAAATAGCTTATGTGTGAAAACATTGAATAAAGCAGTCAGTATCATGATGGGAATTTTCATTTCTGTGCTTAACTAACATGTTTCATGCTGACAAATAGCTTTTCCTTAGTCCATGTACCCTTCATGAGGTTATTAACCTCCTTCCAAAAACTCTTTCAGGTGGAGGATAGGTTTAGCCTGCCTGCCTTGCTGTGTATTTTGGAAAGAATTGAGAGCTGTGCTCTGCTCCTGGTCCAGTGCTAAATGATCCTGAGGTCAGATAAGAGAAGCCCATGTTGCGCTTGTCCTCTTTGCCGATGCCAACATAGAGGTAGCAGGTGAGGAGTTTTGTCCTCTGCCCTGCAGATACTCACACATTAATGGCTGGAGAGCCATAAGTAATGCTTATGGTATCTAATGCTGCAAAGCCTTGAAGTGGTTGTGCTTCCTCCTTATCACAGTTGCAAAGCACTGTTACAAAGACAAAAGGTGTAGACTCAATGTAAAATACATAACTAAAATGTTGATAAATACTTTAAACACTATCAGCAGAACTCATTATAAATTTGAATATGAACTGTCTAGCTGCTGTATGAAGAAAACCGTCTGTTTCTTTAACTCTTGGCCTGCTGTAGTCATCAATGGGTATCTCTTGGGGAATTGTATTTGGTTTTTATGTCTGCCTTACAAAGATTTAACAAACAAACAAGAAAACTCCAAAACATAGTGTTGTTAAAGTTGACACATACTTGGGGAAAACAGAAGTTGAAACAAAACTGACAGATTGCTTATGTGCTTAAGGTGGAAATCCTGCTTGTTCTAGCATGTCTCTAAACTTTCTGGTGAATGTGAAGGTGAAATTTTGCCCCTGGTAGGATCTGCACAGGGACCGGAGGGATGTTAACTGTGTGCTTGCTGTAGCAATGGAAAAAGAATCCAAAGTGTCTGCAGCTAAGTGTGCTGCGTGTGCTTCCACATTGGAGCATCTGTCAAGCACCGTAGCCACCAAATACAGAGGGGAAGGGGGGGGTCATGGGATGCCAGCATAGATTAGAATCTGAGATATTCCTTAGTGCCCTGGATAGCTTTATGATTTATCTTGCATCGCTGGTAAGTTAGAGTAGCACAGAGTACAGAGATACCATCTTCTCAAAGGAGCTGAGGATTAAATCATATCAGAGCACAGTTCCTTCTCAGTGAAGAGAGAAAATATACATTTTGAGCAGATGATGCAAAACAGCAGGTTGTAATTTAGTCTTATAGCTTCAGGATTAATGTGTGAATAATCTGTGGAAAACAGATTTGATCTGCCTTTTTGTATGTTATTTTCCCCTCTGTACTACATTCTGTTTAGTGCTCGCTGTTGTATGTAAAGTTAGACCTTTGTTTATTTCTGGTTCCTTGTCAGTTAATGTTCATCTTTGATCTGTGTCATCACATTGTTGCTGGGGTAGCAGACTATGATTTCTGCCATTAATAATGATACCGCTGTTCCGGTTGCCAGAGCAGGAGGAATTACTGAATAGAACTTACACTGTGCATTGATTATCTTCAGCTTAAGGAACAAAAATACTAAGGTGATTTTGTAGTCAAGCACTACAGGGAGACCTTCAGCTGTAGTTCAGATAGTAGCTTTAACTTGGATTTTGATTATTTACCTCCAAATTATACTTGAAATATTCAGTTACCGGAAGACCTCTGGAGGAGTTCCAACTTCTTCTTTGTCTTAAAAACCACCACCTCAACCACACTCCCAAACCTCAGCCACCCACAATCCAATTGTTTGTTTTCTGAAATACCATGTCTCAAACCTACCTCCTATCAGGACTTTGTCATGTTTAATGAGAAGTAAATTCAAAGTGAGAGGCAGGAGGTGAAAAGTCTACACTGGTTTATAAAGGAAACAAAACAGATTGCCCCAAGTCCTCCTGTGGTACCTCAACTGTTGTAGCTGACAATGTTCATCACCTGGCTTAGGGTAAAAGGTACGGCACGGTTTCTGTGGATGTTTGCTTCTCAGCAGCTTTTTTTGTCCAGTGGATACCATTTAAATTTCATCTTTACTGGTGGGACTGATCTGTGAAGATGCTGAAGGCCAGAGGAAAGGCTGGTGCGGTGGTTATGAGTTTTTGCTCCAGTGCATTCTGCTGAACTGGGCAGTGTGTAGATGTTTTTCTTTTCCCTTTTGTTTCTTTTTCCTTCACTCTTTTCTCTCTGGACAATGTAGTTTCAGGAAATGGACAGACCATGCCTCCAGTTCTAATACAATCCAGAAGTTATAAAACTGGGCTGATAATTGACCAATGGGCTAGTTAGTTTAGTATATCCAGTGAATCTTAAAACATCCTCATACAGAACAATGACCTCAGAAAAACAGTTCTGAAAGTTGCAGTATTAACAGATTTCTATTTATAACATCACTCACTTGGCAAAAGATCCAAATTTTAAATGATTTTCTTTAAAATGCCCCTGAGCCTTTATTTCAGTCTGTTAGTAGTGGTACAGGTTGGTCTGAATCAAACTGTAACCTCTTTCTTCTGATTGCTTTCCTCAGAATAATTGGCTCAAGCTTTGGATAGGAGGGATCTGGCTAAATTAAGACATTTTTCTTAATTTCTGTACTTAACATTTGGTAGGCAAAAATAATCTTTCGATGCTATTGCTTCATACACTGAAACCTGTATCTCCTGTTATCTCAGTGGTCAAACAGCGTATCAGTGTGCCATGTGTGAATGTGAGATGGGAAATTAGCCAAGTCTGGTATCTTCTATTTTATGGTCCCAAAAAAGGTGAGGGGCTTGATGTCTCCAAGTATTACTGGCTGAAAATATAATGGTATTTGGCCTTCTACACTAAAGGGAAACAAAAATCTCTTTGGCTTTCTCCTTCCAGCATAAGCATTCTGATTGACTGGGTAAATCAGTGACAGTGACAAACCTGACACAAGCACAGTCTTCGGAATCTTTGGAGTCTTTATCAAGTAATTTTGTATCCAGTAACATGTGTGCACATATACACAGTTCATTGCTGCTATATCTACAAAACCTCAGATGTGCTGTTAAATGATGTGACTAACAGCGCTGGGCCAAGTTATCCTTTGTAAGTACCAGTGGTCCTGTGAGGGATGCAGGAACCAAGTAGACTGAGTGTCAGTGGGTGCTTCAAAGCAAAGGAGAACTGCCCTGTGCTAGCAGCAGTGAAAAATGTCTTTCCCAATATCCTCAAGTGTTACGATACCCTCTAGTTTGCCTTTCAAAAGTGAAAACGGAGCACAAAGCCTCATACTGATAACCATGGAAGTGGGCAGTGTCTATGTTGAAAACCCATGGCTAGTAAACTGAAGGAGACCATGTAATTAGGATAAAGAAGGAATTACACTTCCCTCACAAGGAAGAGCCATCTGTAAGACAAACTTTTTGATCCACAGTAGATATGAGAAGGCATATCTGTTCAACTATGTCAATGTTTAAGTGCAAACAAAATCTGTAATAGAAAAGAAGATGCTTTGCAGATGGACTAAAACAATAAACAGAATGCTCGAGTGACAATAATAGCCCCTGAAAGCACATTGCGATTGTAACTCCTGACTGAACTATGCTGACTGTACCTACCAACCTGATTTTATTCTTAATGTATTCCCTGTTGCTTTACTTTTGTTCCATTGAAACACCTACATTGTTCAGAAGGGTTTAAAAATGCAAGGCAAGCTCTATGGTTCCAGCTGCTTACCTACTCTTAAATATATTATTTTTTTTAAGCTGAATTCATTTGTTTCTATCACTTGAGTGTTTTTTTTCTAAGTGCAAAATAAACTTGTTTATTGTGATTCCAGAACCAAGTACTCTTAATCAGATTCAGAGCTCTCCATATGATGCAGCTTTGATCTATTGGAAGAAGTGTGTTATTTGACATGAATATGACTAGTAGAATCATATTTTGCCAAGCTGAACTGTTAGCTGGGCTCAGGCTTATGGATCTCCTGTTCGTGTGCAGAACATGCAAGAACGTGCATGTAGAGCATGTGTAGAACATGCAAGAAAGCCCATTCAGACAACATGTTTTTCAAGCACTTAAGGCAGCTGTCACTTACCTGCTGAACTCCCATAAATGAGGATTTGCCATATATGTTTTTTTGTCTTTGTTAATGCTGTGATCTTTTTTTCTGAGTAAATTTGATAAGTCCTATTAGAAGTAGAAGCATCTCTTAAACGTCTTTCTTTGATTAACTTTCCCTTAGAAAATTTTTTAGTTTAAAGCTAATAAACTAATTGATAATGTGCGCATTTAAAGTTAAAGTGGATTTTGTTACTGAGAGCTGTTATTCAACCAGATTTGATGTGACTTGTGCATCTTAGTGTAGTTCACTAAGAACTGTAGGGAACCTTGGGCAACACTTCATGCTAGTATTTTAGACTGTACTCCTAATCTTAAATTCCACTCAACTTTCTTATTTTGTATCTATTAAGATCATGTTAGATGATTTGTCACCTAAATAACTAGACTGCATATCTCCCTGCTTTTAAATCTTTAACTGTCCACGTAAGTGTATCCATTTCATGTAAAATGTTGGAATTTTTGTTGTTACCCTTGTTTGTGGTGAATGGTGAAATTGCCTGTAAACCACAGCTAGGAAAATATCCCCTGTAGTTCTGGGAGTGTGGCTGCAGAACGTGTTTACAGGAGGGGCACTGAGTGCTGTCATGAGGAAACAATGCAGCTACATTTACAAAGGCTCTTAAATATTTTGTTTTACATTCATATCTTTAATGAACACTATGTAAGGATTTTTTTAAACTCAGGAGCAAAATTGTACTAAATCATGCCATATTTATGGTTTTCTTTCAAAAAGCTTCTAACTTCCTTAATACTAGTAGTTTTAAGCTAGGTACCTTGAGCTACCAAGAGAAGTGGCCACTTGCGAAACAAGATGGAAGCCTCAGACATCAGATGAAATAAAGTGGTAGCCTCAGCCTCTTCTGAGGGTGGAATCAAAGATGAATGCAAACCAACAATAGGGAATCAGCTGCTTCCCTGTGTCAAAGGAAGACTGTTTTACTGTTACAGACTGTCAAGACAGGTGCTCAGTGCTCTGCATTCCCTACAAGTCCCATAAGTATCCCATGGGAGCAGGGAGCTGTTGCACAGCAGACAGTCAGGTTTGCTCCACTCTGCTTACTTGTTGATGTACTTCAGGTTAAGTATCAGTTTGATTAAACATTATTACTACCTCTAAGATAAAATATTGAATTCATGATTTTCTGTGCAAGTCTCAAACTGATTTCTTCTGATGGTCAACACTTGTTTTCACGTGTAGTGGTGTTTGAGTTATGTTGGCAGTATGAAAGTCCTGTCGCATCAGTTGCCTTGGGTTTGAGGGCTAGAATTCAATAAATAAAACTAAGATGATTTTGGATTACTACTTCAGTAATGTGATGTTTGTTAGTAATCTGGAGTATGTTTAAGTTACTAGTGTTAGAGCTATGACACTATTCTAGTCAGACACTGTAAAACCGCTTTACTCACCAGGCTCTGAAATTTTTACAGTCCCTGCAAGATCTTCCTGCTTGATGTTAATCCCATGAGATAATTCATCCTCTTTTTCTTAGCACTTCTTACAGCAATTTTTATGAAATGCCTCAACTATTCAAGATGCTTCTCCTGAATTTTACAGTATCTTGTAAGAACATGTATATCATTTATTCTTGCCTGTACTCATTCCACACTGGGCTGTCAGTTACAGAAAGAGTTCAAAGACAATGGTGTTTGCCATTATCAGTACCTCAGCACAGATCTGTTGCAACCAGTGCAGTTAACAGCTGGAGTAACCCTTTTTTTAATTTAGTTATGCCTGAGGTACTTCTATGTTTGGAGGTAGTTTTGAATTTGTAGAATAGTAAACGGACCACTGTCTGGTTATTGTTCAGAGCTGATTGATATTATGTATGCTTGAGATCAAAAGTGTACTTCCTTCAGGTGCTGACAAAAAGGACCCTGATGTTTGAAATTTGATTAATCGTAATTTATAAGGAAGTTGGGAAGTCATTCAGCAACTAACTGATTAAGGAAATGTCAGGTTTTACATGCATTGTCAGCTATGTTAGATGGACCAGCAGTATCTATTAAGAGTGATGGTGGAAGGAAAAGGTATTTGTTACAGAAAAGTGTTGGGTGGTGAGAGCATGTACTGCTTAAATTTCAGTAAGTCTTTTAGAGTTCTTAGACTTAAATTGCTGTGAACAGTTAGAACAGAGCTTAAGTTCCTCTCTATTTCTGTGTCTGATTATGGATGTAGTGATGTGCCTGTTCTGTTCCAGCGAGACCACTGATCCCTCACGTATATTCCAATATAATGTGAAGAGCAGCAGCACATAAACAAGCTTCCCTTGAACAGTGATGCTAACTGCCAAAGTCCTTATCTCATGCAAACGGCGGTGTTAAACGGCTGTATTTGTGCCTTAGAGCAGGCTCTCCTCAATCCGAGACACTTCTTTGCAGGCCTGTAGTTCATAGCATTGGCACTGTTGAAGAGAGTGAACTCCAAAAACTGCAGCAGCTTTCTTTCAGGGGTCTGTTACTGGGGACTGCTTAATGATTTTCAGTTTGATCATCATTTGAATCCATGTAAACTGTGAGAATCTCCAGACTGGAACTCCTTGCTGCAGGATGCTGTGGATGTGAGAGGTCTGCATGGGTTTGGTAAGAGACTGAGATGGTTAATGAAGCGGGAGCTCGTACACAGACCTCTTCTGGCTCAAGATCTATGAACACGAATGGAGTCTGAGGAGAAAAATTATTATTTTCCTTGCTTTGTCCTAAGACTGTTCTGTAGCATATGCTTTATGCCACAGTAGGAGAACTGAGAGAGGCTACCGTGCTACAAATTCTGTGGTGCTGCAGTGAACTTTGATTCAGCTGAGTACAGCTGTTCCTGCTTCCTTAAGGCTAGGCAGAAAAAAAGAACTATTCCTTTGCACTGCATAATACCCTACTGTTGTTTTTTTTTTAATGAGGATTTTGGAATAAACAAACTATTTTTTGTCTCTAGTAGCTATCTGAGCAATTGCAGGAAAACATATCTTGTGGTAATACATAAACATTATTTTAAAAACTATATTAGCCCTGTAAGAAAATAGCATTTGTAATTGTTATCTCTTACAAAGCACATGGGGAAACACTGAAATCTTGCTGAATTATTGTTACATAATATAGAAATGTGAATGTCTTTGTGATCTTTTGAATGGAGAATATTATAGAAGTGTCAGAAGTGCTGCTGCCAGAGATAAATGCATCCTGATCATATTTAAATCTAAGCAGTAACTAATAGCTCAGTGCACCTGTGTATGTACATACAATTAATCCTCAGGTGCAGGTACTGGTGCACAAATTTATCCTGCTCTAAGAGGACTTAAGGACAAAATCTCCAAACCAAGCCCCACTCTTTCCCTGTTGTCTTAGAGGTGGTGGCAGCTGAAGGGTAGCAGTGTGACAGGACCTGAGGAGTGATTGGGGGGTGGTGATGACACCTCTCCTGACTGTAGTGTTGGGGGCTGTTGGCTGTCAGCTGCTGAAGTCTCTCCCGTCTGGTTCCTGGTGGCAAGGGAGCACATTCCTGTACTTCAGCTGTGCCCCTGTTCTCACTTGGGTTCTTGGTGTAATCCCCACCTGCATTGGCAGTAACAGGCTTACTTCTGGGGAGAGCATGGAGCAGATACCTAACCATAATAGGAAAGTGCTCCAAGATTTGACGGAATCTGGTTCTCCAAATCAATTTCTTTTCTTCCACCTACATTCTGTAACTAGTGCATCTTGTCTGCTCTTCCTTCTTCTGGTGTATGGCCTCGAGTGTACAGTGAGAAGTGCTGGGTCCCCAGCAAGACCTTAGCCCCTATTCCTGCTGGGTGTGTGTTCCCTTCAGATGGACAGAGCAGAATGGGGGACCTATTCAAGGACTTGGGTGAAGAAGGGAAAATATCTTCTGTAGTGTGCACCATGTTTATTAAGTCCAAATTTGAATTTCCAGACAAAATGTCTTTAGGAAAATCTTTATTTTCTGCACCTCTGTTTTTCTGAATATTCCATAATTGGTGACACTATATGTGTTAGAGGTATGGGGATGTACATGAGTGTTCTGAGCAGATGGGTGTTCACTGAAATGCTCTTTATAGACGTTTCTGAGGGAGGCATAGTAAGGAACATTCTTTCAATATTTTTTCCTACTTTCCAGATCTCAATTCTAGTAAAATCCTGCTCTCTGCAGATTTTTGAAGATGGGTTTCTAGCCAAGATTGTCATGGCATTTACATCTGGAACTTGGAGCAGAGCTCTGAAAGTCTGTTAAGTTTTATGAACCAGCTTTGCAGACCTGTAAAGTTGTTCTTGGCTGACATGCGTTTTCTCCCAGGTGAGAGATCAGGAGTCTGTCTTCTCTAAGTCCCTTATTTTTCTTTTATATCATATGTGACTGAAGAGCTCAGTAAATGACAGATTTCAAAGTAATTTTTTAAAATCTGTCTTGGATTTCACATGAAGATTATTATCTTTCAATTTTGCAATGCCTCTACTAGTAAGCCGCTTTACAGAAATTTTGTATCAGCAGTTTGAAGAAGACTCAGTGGAGTAATTAAGCAAAAGCCCATTTTAGAGATACTGTTGTGTATAACAGCAGGTTTTTTCCACAAACATTTTGAACTTGTCTACATTAAAATATTAGCACATGGTGGGAAATGATGATGACTGTTAGAGGCAAACTTGAATACCGAAGTATTGAATAAAATAGCAGATATCTATGAAAATCTCAATCTCTGCTTAAGGAGGACCTAATAGAAACCATTTTATTGAAGTTAGCTCTCATAATTGCTTCCTCCCTCATTCTTCCCAATAAGTGACTTGCCTTGTATGAAAGCATTGGTGGGACATCTTCCTCATAAGTATTTAAAGAATGCAGTTATGTTAAGCAAAGCTAATAAAAAACACCTTTTTTCCCCCTATGTTTCTGCTGTTTAACAATGTCTATCTTTTACAGAAATAAAAGTTTTCCTTGAAATTTGTACTGTGTTGTTTCTTACAAATTTTAGGAGAAGTGAGCAGTGCAGAATAAGCTGGTTAGCAGAGTGTGGAGGGTTGGTTTCTTTGAATCCATTAGAAGTGTTTCCTGGCAATGTTGTATGTGCTTTTCACATAAGTTTCCATCTTAGAAGTTACAGTGCACCCTGTTTCCCATTTTGGTGATGATTTGAGTTTGTATTTTAAAAACCCTGGTTTTCTTGCCTCTCTAAAACTCTATCTGTTTAAAGTGCCATGTGTTTCCATATAGGATATTTTAGCTTGAAAATGTCATTTAACAATTAGCGTTTTCTAATGCTATTTTCTGACTGCAGGAGCCAGGCGGTCAGCCTGTCTGACTTGCAGCGACAATTTTCAAGACTAATGAAGCCAATTATCATGTCAGTGTAAAACAGATTCAAAGTAAAAAGTCTCTAGATCCTATATGAAATTTCGTAAGCATTGATTACATTTTACATTTTCTGTTCTAGTTATTCATATGCATTTCTGTCTCTGAACTCTTTTATGTTTTTGCTGGTGTCCTACTGTGGAAACAGAGTAAAGATTGCTCAGGCAGTCAGTTGAAAAGAAACCATGCTCCAAATGTATCTTCTGTCTAAATGAGCAGAACACATTGGCTGCGGAGACATCATATGAAGGAATATTAGAATTTTAAAAGGAAATAATAAAATCCAGCAATAGGAGTGGGAACTGGCTTGCTTAACAAAATAAATCATGAGGCAGAATAAGAGACTAGATTAAGGAATATGAAATAAATTTTGTTATACAGTATGAAACTTTAAAAGGTTTTACAACGGAGAGCATTTTAGAACTGACAAATAACACTTACTCACACCAGCTCAGGGAAATAAGAGAGCAAATCCCTGGAGTATCTCAAAGTGAGAGTTTTCAAGCAGGAATAGATGAAGTGTGATGTTAGAAATCAGAGTGCAAATGTGTATGTGTTACCACTAATGCTCCCTGAGTTTTATTCAGTCATCAGGATCCCTTTACTCCCGTCTGCTGTGGGGATATTGAAGTGCCAGATGCAATGCAAAGGGAATACATGATAAAGTCACTCTGCAAGTTCTCAACAGTTCTGCCTTGATTCTGTTTTGTTTGGTCACTGTGGGATTTCAAGATAGAACTGACAGTTTGAAGAAGCAGACACGGTGTAAATGTTTATTTTTAAAAACCTGAGATTCTTTTTTTTGAGGTGTTTTTGTAATTTATTTTCATGTGCCTTAATATCAGTTATCATAAGTAAAAAAGTTTCAAAAGGTTAAGGTTTATGGCAGCTGTACACTGCAAGTGATTCTACAATGATAACTGTCAACATGTTGCTGTTTCCTAAAACATTGCTGTAGTGTATATTTGATGCACTGTAACATTACATACGGAACAGCAAAAGCTGAAGTGGGATGAATTTTGCTGTATAGGAACTGTAGAAAGTTCCGACTTGTAGTTACTGACTAGTAATGTATGTACTGAAGCTAAATGACCCAAATTCTCATCTTCATTCTGCTTCAGTGCTGAATACATCAATACCAATGCATTTTTGTCATAACATTCCTGTCTTCTTGAATTTCTCTTTTTCCAACATTTCTTGTAAATTAATATTGATGGATTTTGACATACTTCTCTAAAGACTCTTTGGGAGGAAGATGTACTGAAAAAGTGGAGTGTTTGTGTACAAGGTGCATGGGCCATAAATGCCAATCATTCTTCAGCAATTAACATTTATTTTTCTGTTATTAATTCTTGAACATTTCTTTTCTGCTTCTAGCACTGTCTTAATTCATTGTTATGAATGATTCTTAAAACCAGTCAACCTAATGGTTTAGAAAAATTTCAGACTTGAAATAAATACTTAGTATTAGAAATTGGAGGGAAAGAAACTTGATTAATTTTCTTAATTTTTTGTTGCTATTAAAATTACAGTCTATCATAAGTGCTCTAGCCTGATCTGGGGATCTGTGCAGTGAATTGAATTGTGTGTCATAGGTATTCTTCAAACTAAATTATAACTCTACCCAACTGTCTACGAAGGATTAAAAAGCCCCACTGCATATATCCTTTATAGAAGCAATGCTGCTGAAATGAAAATAGCTACCAAAGGATGATTAAAGTGGCTTAGCAGACCCAGCTCTTACAAGCCAAGGAAATGAGTTAGTGGTCTTCAGTCTGAACTTCTCTCCTGTGCACAGCAGCAAATAAACTGGAAATGGGTAACAAAGTATGGTTGGTATAGGAGACAAAGCCATTTGAACAGAAAGGCAAATTGGTTTTGTTTTGAGGGATATTATTCCACAAGCTTGAGAAGTTAAAAACAAGGGCTTTGTGTCTGAACACCCCTGAGTGCATAAACAATGTAAGAAGCTTGTACTTCAGTGTAACTGGACAGTGGAACATCAAATCTCCTACAGTGAGTTTGCATATGGGCATTGACAACTTGAACCTGTTTTGTGTGTAGGACCGTTGCCTCCCATGGCTGACTCGGACTGCAGGCTCTTTCTTGCATCCCAGACTGATGGTGTTGCATAGAAGCCCTTCTCCAGGTCTCTGTGTGCTTCTGCTTCACAGAAAAGAATGGCCAGGAGCAAGTTCAATGGGAACTTGTTTCTCCTCGTAACCTCTTGACATCTTTTCTTGATCCTCTGACATCCTGTTGTGCTGTTGCTGTACTAGATCCACATCCACAGCTACACATAAATGGATGGGATTTGGCCTTGGGGAGAAGAGGGGCTTTTAAGAATGTGAGTTGAATCTGCATGTACTTTCTCTGGTACTTGAGAGTAGCAGTTTTGAGATGTGTAGTTCTAGGATGAAGGACTTGAATGGCTTTCTCTTGGGGAGAAGTGCTTTCAAATACTGATCACTGTTTCTCTATCTAAAGTTGCTGTCCCATGGAGAAGAGAATTTGGGGTTCCAGTCCATTTATTTGCATGCAGTTACTTAGATGAGCAAAACCAGTTTTTAGAGTTCAGGATCAATACAATAATGAAAACTTGGAATTTCATGAGACAGGGCTTTTTCATGTTAAATTTTAGGTACTATTAAGAGACAGTAAGAAAGAAGCTAGCAATACTGCATTGGAGATTCTCTAGAAAGGCAAAAATCTGTCTGTATTTGTTCCTTAAATAACATTGAAATAGCTAAAAAGAGAATGAGGCCATCTAGCAAGACAGCACCTTCACATCTGTGGTGAAAATGTAGAAAGAAAATAATTAAGTTGTTTCAAGTAGTGTTTTGAGCTTGCTTTTGTCTCTGAAGTCCCAACATATTATTAGGCTGTCATGTTTTTCACCTGTAACAATAAGGTGCTCTGTACAGAAAGCACTCCGTAAAATTTTGGGTACAGCTCTGCAAAAGTATCTTTCTTCAACAGAGGCACTTGAGAAAATACACTTGCTCTGATAAACAGAAAATACATTGCTGGTAAATATCTGTGTTGCTGTATTGACTGTAGAAAGATTCAAAACTGTGATTAAAAACTGAAAACCCTAAACACAAACCAGGAGGGTTGTTTATTTTGTTTGGTTTGTGTGTGTTTTTTAATTGTGATGTGTGGTTTTTTTGGAAAAGCATCACAAATCTCTTTATATTCGTCTGCAAATAACATGAAAACCAGCTGTGTCACACTGGGAGCTAAAACCAGCACAGACTGATAAAGTGAGACAGTACAAAGCAAAGGGAGGATTCCATTTGTTGCATCAGAATTTTGGGAAAAACTTGCAGAAGCAAGATCTGAAGTTTGTTTTTTTTGTTTGTTTGTGAAAAGTAGCTCATTCACAGATAAAAGCAAGCATTAATTTATCTTCAGCTGTCAGTAATTTATACAGGAATTCTCAATATTCCCAACCACATAGGTTTCCAATATTTTGTTTTCAGCTTAGTTTAAGGTGAGGATACTCATTTAATACGTGTGTGTGTGTAAAAGAAAAGCTTCTAATAGCTGTTGAAGCTGTGAACTGATGTTGACAGACCTAGGCAGAGGAACAGAAACTGCTTGAGGTTAAGATTCCCACAGATCTCATTAAAATAGATATTTCTGTAGAGGAAATACTCGCTCAGAAGAGTGAGGGTAAGGCCAAAGCTGGAAGTTGCCAGTAGCTGGTCGCCTGACAGTCCATACGGGAAGGGATTTATGATTGGGAAAATGCTGAATCAGCTTAAAATGAAGCTTGTCATCAACCTGTAACCAAACCCTCAGAGGAAGAAGCTTTCGTATGGGCTCTAAGATCAGTACCAGTGGTCGATGGCTCAAACTCTGTTCCTTGAGCAGGCAAGAAGTGCACAATTCAAATCCAACAGCTGGACAACATTGACTGCCCATGGAATGGGAGCAGCCTTGTAGTCACCAGTTAGACTGCTTTAGTCCTGAACACTATTTTGTACTGTTAAACATAGTATGATGCCATAGGGGTTTTTTGGTTGGCCTTTTAGTAAGCCATCAGTGGTATTTCTAGGTAACATTCTATGTGAAGACACTGCAGTTTTGCATGTGTGCAGACTGACAACTGCTCGCTGCAGCTCTGATTCCTGCTTCTCTTCTTGCTGCCTGTAAAAGTCTGAAAGTGGTTTCTATGTAATGGATTGTAATGGTTCCAAGGGAACGTGTACTTCTGTTTCAAAACTAAGTCTGCCATTAGCAAGAAAAAAAGCAGAGCATGCACAGAAATGATGATGTAAGTAGTATTAAAATATCGGGTATTCTGCAAAGAAAAAAACCAGATGAGTTTACTGAGGTACATGGGGTCATATTACTTGTTACTTCAGCCAGTGTGATTTAAAAAAAAATAAATTGTGTATGTAGCATCAGTAGTTATATCTGAGAATTTACCTCAGGTCCATGTGAATGTTGATCCTTTTGTATGTGTGTGAAATGAAGGTTTAGGAGCTTCAGAGATCAGAGCTCTACTTTTCTCATCAGAACACACGTGTGATTTGGCTGTGTGTCCAGGCAGCAGGTAACAGAAATAAGAGAGAAATCTCCAAATGTCTGTCTGGGAAGTCCAGTTGCCCAATCTATTTAGTTTATATTAATACTAAAGCATATGCTCAGTTCAACAATCTGCCTATGCTGCTAAATAAAATATGATTAACAGCATAACTAAGCAAATGCAAACTAATTTCACTTTAGCTGGCATTAGTGAATGTGATAACTGAGCAATGGGAGCTCTGGTGACCTGCGTACAAATCCAGGGTCCTTGATGTGTGGTACAGGCTCAGCTGAAATTTGGACTGCTGTGTCCTCACATTTTAGAATGTGACTTTCAGAGGAAGTTAAACTGTCATGCAAGAAAATAGTGGCAATTAAAGACAATTCTGGAACAATAGCTCATAGATGTGCAAGAGAAGAAAATGTAGTCTTAAAACATATTTTGATCAGTTTATGGAAATTCTAAGTAGTATGCCTGCCTTTACTGACTGTCCTGGACTGTTAGTAGTGAAAGGGACTCCCTGGGCTAATACTTCTGTCCTATAATCCACTGGTCTGCTCTGCAGGGATTTCACTGAGGGGAAGAAGTGCTATGCAGTACTGTGTGTTTGAGCTGTGCCGAAGTTATTCAGGAATAAGATCCAGTTAAAAATGAAATACAGATGTCTCAAGAAGCATTCAGAAAGGAAGGGGAAAAGACCCAGCACGAACAAGACCCAGCATGAGGAACTTGCAGTATGACACAGACCTGAAAGTGGTAACTTAAGAAATTAAGTACAGGGTGTCATTGATGTTTGTGAATCCCTGTTCTGTAGAACTCAGCTTTGCATAAGAGGCCTGTGCCCAGAATTAAAGCTGGAACCTCCCTGCCCCTTGTGCTTGGCACAGTACACTGAGATTCAAAGCACAGGGTAATGAGGTAATGCAGAAAACATGGCTTATGAAATCATCACCCACATCATGTAGCGGGTGGGGAAATTGCCAAGTCTTTAGACTAATTTCTTTGGTGATAGTCGAAGATAGAGTAATGCTAACAGAGGGATTTTGTGAGTGGTAGTAGATCTCTTTATTGTCTGGTGTGAAACAAACATTCAAAAGGCATTCAGACCCCATCTCTAACAGTGATATGTGCTAATTAACAGTGCCCTTCGTTAGTGGATGGACTTGCTGTGTGCAGTAGTTCTATTGCAGTCGAGCACAAGAAGACTGCAGTTGAAGCTGATTAAAGTTTTAGGGTTTTTCCATATGTATTATACTTCCTGTAAATGGGCCTTTGATTGTTTCCTTACTCTCTAACAACCAGTATGGAAAGGCAATGTAATTTGCCTGTGTCTTCTGAATGCTTCAAATATTTTCTGTGATTTGTACCAATGGTCTAAACAGATCTGATTGTTCTGCATTATGTGGGAAGTAACTCTCCTTCTGCAGCTTGTAATCAAATCATTTGAAAAAAATGAAAAAATTCTCTTCCTATTTCTGTTTTATAACAAATACATATTAGACATCAAGTTTCACTGTGCAGATGAAAACAATGCACTCATAATTCAGGTAAGAAAAATAAGTATCTGGAGATTGGTACTGAAATCCAACGGTAACTTAAACTTGCCATTTGCAGTGAAGTTGCGTTTTTTTAATGGGTTCTGTTTTGGTCCAAAGCCCACAATACACTGTGGTGCTCCTGAGATTGCCTTCTAGAACAAGGCAAAATACAGTTATATTGGTAATTAATTTAAAATGCTTTTTGTATGCCTTGTGTTAAACATTTTTAAAAAGTGCCTTTAGAATCTGCAAAAGTATCTATCTTTGCATTGACAAAAATCTCGCTTAACAGAAGTGAAATCTGATCAGAACCCGCTTTCCTCCTAATAGCTGCCAAGTTCTTGTACCTTATTAGTTGAAAATATGGTGTGGTGATTGGTTAGGAGAACATAGAGATCATTTTGCTGTGAGGATGGCACAGCTATAAAGTGGAATTCACTTCCCTACTAAATACATGGATTATAAACAGTGTTCTAAACACACACAAACACTAGAATTCAAGGGAGAGGAGATTGTTAAGGTTATTTTACAAGGCACCCAGGGATTCTTTAAATTCTTCAGTATTATATTCATTACAATTAAGTTAAACTTCAAAGAAGTTTTAAATAATTTGGCTATGGGTCATTAAGTTAACAGTGTCACTGTTCTTGCTATCTCATTTACCTTAGAGTGCGCTTTTATAAACAATGGCGATGTCGTGTAACAAGCTGGGTTTGATAGCCACTGCCGAATGCTGGTTTTGAGATGGGTTTATTTTGCTGGCTGTATTCTTGCTGCATAATAATCTACATCAAGTTATTTCTATAACAAGCTCATCATTGCTTTGAGATTTCATTTATGAGAGATGCACTACGTAAATGTTTATATAGGGAAGAAATGAATGGATTGGGGTACCTGAAGGGTGTAGATTGAGGGGGAAGTGATGCTGGTACTGTGGTAGATGTCTAAATTTTTTCCCTTGAGATAAATTCTACAGTCTTTCGAAGGAAAATTTTTGTCAGAAGAAATCTGTTATGAGTAGAAACTACTCAAAAATTGAACTACTTTGTTGTTTCCCATGATTAGAGTGGATATATGTGTATGAGGTTAGTATGTCCAGGCAAGGTGTGCTTTTTTCCTTCATGTCTCTGCAGAAGACAGATGCAAGGATGATGAAAAACTTACTTTGAAGTATCAGTTATTCTTTTCACTTGTGGCTGTGTATATTTGTTAGAGCATGTTTGTGATGTAGCTGATACAACTTTAACAGAAACATTTTTTTTTTTCCTAAAACCATTCTTTTTTTTTTCTCTTTGGGGATCTTTTCCAGACAGATGCTGTTCAGATTGGGGATAGCTCTTCTGAAAGCTTATCTAAATGAAATAATTAAATTCACTGATGTCGGCTACATATGAAAGAAACATGAATTACCAGTTCTTTGATTTCTTATGTTTTGAATGCCTAGGCTGATGCCCCAGTGATCAAGTTACTTTTGATCTCTCTCTGCAAACATGCTTTACATGAGTTATCTGTCTCCACTGCTGCAGTTCCTGGTGGGAAAGTTAATTTGTTCAAAGACCTTCAGCTCTAACTTTCCCAAATGAGAGAGTCCAGAGAATGGAGGGAGCATTGGGTTCAGTGTGATTTTATTTCAGCTTTAATACTTCTGTAGTTCCTGATATTTTTTAAAAAGAGAGAATCTGTAATTAAAATACTGTCTTGATCAGACTGTGCTGGTACATACCATGGCTGTTCCAAATACCTGTTATTCAAAGAAAACCAAACTCAGAGTGCAGGTCTGGGGCTAGAGATAACTGCAAAGAATTCGGTCACTAAAGCATGTTTATCGGCTGTAGAAAATGTCAGTACAGTTCAGTGCAGTAATTGAGGGCTGCTGCTCAAAGGTGATGCACATTGCTAGTTGGCATGCATGTGATTTAGTCAGGGCTGGGTGGTACGTGGACACTTGGACATGTGCACTGCCAGCCAGTATTGTTTCTTTAGTCTTTTAGTAGTCTTGTCCCACTATGGGTGCCTTTTCATCTCTCAAGTGTTGCATGCAAATGTTTCCTTAAAGACTTGAGTTTTACTGTGAAAGACTGAGACTGCCTTTAAAGTCAAAGTGTTGCTCACTGGTACTTGGAAAACTGCTTAGTAATAGTTCACATAAGTTTATGCTGCATGAAATCCATGGAAAAAAGTTGCAAGTCAAAACAAAGAAAAAATCAGCAGCTGTATCTCTCTTGATGAAGTAGCAGAGTAAGGATGTGGCAATGCTGCTTTGTACATCCAAAGCATGCAAACACAAATATATGGTCTTAGCTGTGACAAAGCAAGAAAAAGAATATCTATTTTGGACACATTCTCTCATGTTGTCTGGCACTATCCCTCAGATGAGTGTGCTGTGGGAGAGGTCATCAGTTCTGGTGGGATGGGATGGGAAATGAGGTGTGAATGCTGATCCATTGCTCCCTCCCATTTCTGCTGAAGTAATCATACATATCATCAATAAATCTGTTTAATAGCTATGCTACTGTGCTGAGGAGGGAAAAACAGGGAGGCAAAGTGTGTTTTCTTTCTTCTACTCATAGTCTTCTCCAGAATATCAAATTGCTCTTGGATTCTACACCGCACCGTAGCTCATCTACTCTTCTATGTATCTGGAGAAAACCATGTTTGTGAAACCTGGCACCTGCAGCTGAAATCAAACCAATCTCATAGTCTTGTGATGTTGGAAGTCACATAAGTACATGCCTGTAGGCAGGAGAAATTAAAAAGAGAAATGAAATAGAGGAAGCAGTGAAATATAGTGTTTATTTTCCCAAGTCATTAGCGTCTTTCTGCTTGATTTCTACCCTTGATTAGAGGTAGAACAACAAAGCAAAAAATAGTTTTCTCTTAAGGCTTGGGGAATCTAGGAAATCTGTAATCTCACTCTTTACAGCTTTGGACTAGTCCATGTCACTTGAATGAAAATGTCTGCAGGTTGTATGCTTTAATTTTTAAGTGTCAAGCTTAAGCGAGTCCTGTCAAGTTGAGCACTGAAGTCCAGTGGGCATCCCATAACATGCACAGTGTTCTCCCTTGGCTTTCAAACTGATCAGCTCAGCTGTCTTCTTATCTAGTGATTGTAAAATAGGAGGCAATGCTTATTTAATTTAGAGTCAGTGTTGAGGTTTGTATGCTAAGGTGTATTAAATTTGGCAAAGTAAATCCATGCTGTTTAATGGAAAATACTGCTATAGAGGTAAACTGTGTGCATCTGTGTATGTAGTTATTTAACAGATGATAGATTTTTCCTAAGCATTATTTTCTCTAATTTTTTGTGTTCTTAATTATGTGGTTTAGCTTGAATTTTTATGTTTCTCTAATTGATGAATGATGAGAAGATAGACCTTGGAACCAAGATCATTTGAACCCTCTTCTCTAGTGAACAGGTAGTTTTACATGTAATATTAACAGATTTTAGCTCTCATACACTGATATGGAATATCATGTTGTACGTTTACTGGCATACAACTTATAAGATAAAATTACACACTGTGCAGTTTTTAGATAAATAAGATTAGATGTCTACAAATCGCCCTCTGGAGTAAATCGGATTACAAGCTCTGTCTGGTCAAAAACCTGGGAGAGAAGACAGCTGAAATGAAACATGTCAGCAGTACACAGTAATGCGCAGCCAGACTACATCTGAGATTCCATATTTTGCCTGTGGTATGGACAAAGGATTTATTCAAAGTATTGATAGGACAAGGGGTAACAGTTTTAAGCTGAAAGAGTAGATTAGAGTTAGATATAAGGAAGAAATTTTTTATAGTGAGGGTGGTGAAGCACTGGCACAGGTTGCCCAGAGAAGCTGTGGATGCCCCAGATCAGATGAATAATTAAAGGAACAAGGAAGTTCTGTCTACCTTTCTGATTAAAATTTCCAATTTTTCATTTTTCTTCTTGTAACTGTTTGAGCATGAATGTGTTCTCATCTGGAAAAAGTTTGCCACCATGAAGCCTGCTTTAAACAAAGTGGGGAAATGGAAGCAACATTCAGTCCTTAAAGGAAAGGTACAGACTTTCCATGAAATGTTGGTCAGATTGTATGTTTTACTGTAATGGATTGGAGGGAGACTCATGCTATGTATTTGTTAAGCTAATTGAGAGCAGCTGTTTGCCAGTGAATAAAGACATGTAGTCTTTGCATCAGAAATGATGATTTTTTTAAAATTAGTCATGCTGTTGGTGGAGTAAGTGCTTGCCTATTTACCCTACATCACATCCACTTTGCTGGTATTCAGACTGTTATTGAACCATTTAGTAGGTCTCTCAAAACTGTTTTTTGGCTTGGCTATCCTCTAGTGTATGCTTAAGCAAATACTTTCTTTAGCAGAAACCATAATATGCAGTTGTAATGAAATGAAAGTCCAAATTAACTCTTTAGGAAAAATCTCTGTTGCTAGGAGCTCAGATATTGCTGCTGTTCCTGTGTGCTAGGTGTGTTTTTTCCAAGTGCTGTTCTAGAATATCTTCTATCAAAGATAGTGTGAAATGGAGATGTTGATACACTGGTGTAAGTTATATCCCTGTGGGTGAAAGGTACCATACGACATAACAATTCTGGTATTTCTGCTGTTTCTGAATGGTAGCTAGTGGCAACACCAGCATTAATCTTCCAAATGTAAGTTGCTTTCATTGCAGTTGAGGTGCTGCAGCTACTGTTTAGTGAAATGCGGAACATGGGAGCATTGTCCTTCACAAGAACGTCCTGGGAATTCCTTTCTTTTATTTTTCCTTCTGGTAAGAGTCAAAAGTTGGATGGGGAGGTGCTCGAAGCCTACATTAAAATATAAAGAAAATGAGGATGTGTCAGTGTTTGTGCTGACATGGACCTTCAACCAACACTATCCAAAGACCTTAGATTTTAGAAGCTCCTTAAATTCCTCCTTGGGGAGTGTTTTACTGATTCCTGTATGCTTTTAATTGCGATCTAATTTATCCTTTGCTACAGGCCATGACAGCTGATGTAGAAGAGGGAAAACATTTCCATAACTTCTTTGATTGATAAAAATGCTGCTTTTTTTGTGACTGAGAGATATGACAATAGCCATATTCAACTATGTCACTATTTCCCTAACATAGGCAGTGAAACAGCTGTATTGGGAACAATGGGAGTCCTGGTGCTCCAGGGAATACCAGTTGGTTAAGCAGTGGTGAGCTGTGGAATGACTGTAGTTCATGTGGGCACAGTTTTGACCCAAATCATGTGGGCATGGGTTTGTTTAGTAAACCTCAGACTGGAGGTGCTTAAAAAACAAAAATTCTGGAAGTTTAAGCATGTTTTTTTCAAAAATTTTCCATCAGCTTGTCCTTGAAGGACCATTCTGCTTGAAAATTTTTTTTTTTTTTTTAATAAGGACATCTTGAGAAGATCTTTCTTTTCTCATCCAGGATTCAGGTGCTTTTTCATAATTTTGCACAAATAGTGTAATGCTTTACCTGAGCCACCAATGCTAATGATTTATTCTGAGAGGAAGGGGTTGAGGTCACAACATTTTTTGACTTTGAGTAAGCAGCTTCCAAACTAAGAAACATAGCTCAATCAATACACTGGTTCTGTATGCAAAGAAGGAAATGCTAGTGAGGTTGTCTGTTTCTGTAAAGTAAGGAAAAGACTGAGGGAAAGGTTACCTGATTAAAGCATTTCCCCTTGCAGAGGTTTGCGTTGTTCATGTGGATTTACTTTCATCAAGTCCAATGACAAACCAATAATTCATAATAAACATATTTTGAAATGGAAATGGAATATGTTTCATTGAAAGGGCTGTGGGAACTCAGATCATCAATCACTTCTCCCCCAGTTCTAATTTTCAGCTGTCTGCCTAACAAGAAACATTAGAGTCCAGTTGCATATTTAGCCGCGCTCAGGGAGGGGAAGAGGAGTGTGCGTTGTAAAGCCCACTGAAGATATTCAGTTCATTTTCATTGTGTGGTCATTATGAGTGGCTTATGGGAGTCAGTGCAAACTCCTACTATTCCATGCCTCACAAATTAAAAAATAATCCCCAAACCCCAATACTAATGTTTGTTGCTCCTTCATTTAGAATTCTGGAATGGACTTGGTGGAGATCAGTTTCTTATGTTGTGTCACAGCAGAGTTGCTTTGACTTTTGAAATCACTACCCCAGAGAGAGATCACAGTTGGGACTGTCTGGCTTAGGAATTACAGTGTTGTGAAAATAATTCTGTATAGCATTTGGTCCCAGTGTGGGAAACAGGAGTGATACAAGTGATCCACAAAGGGGCTTGGATCTTTTTTTAACACTTTAAGAATAGCTTAAATATTGTGGTGTCATTAACTTTCAAGTCAAAGTTAGAGTCTTTGTTTGTAACATGTAAAATGGCTCTTCCTGCTTTCTGTAATACTTTTCCTAGCAATGCTTAATTGGCTTAGGGTTTTTTTAATAATTGTTTAATTCTTAATTTTGGGTAAGATTGCATTTTCCTCTTGAGGAGGGAGAACATTCATAAAAATTAACTTTATATTGAGAGAAACTGCCATCCTATCCCTGTCTCCACAATCAAGGAAATCTTTCATGCAGTGATTCTGAAGAGATTCAATTAGCCTCTGAATAATATTATGAAGTATTCTCCATGCCTTCCTCCTTGCATATTTTTTTCTCCCAAGTACGGTTATTTTTTGAAGCAAACCCTTCGCTTTTCTTTTTTTTCTCCAAACGTGGGGAGTCTTGTGCTGTCACACTATAGCACCACAGAAGGAAAGACAGCCGGAGAGAATGTGCTTTACAAAGGAAATGTGCTTTTTTTATTCCTCTGGTTGGGTTTTCTGCAGTCGTCCTTTTCTTGTCCCCTGCCTGATTTTTAATAATGAAATTTAATAGGGATGCCAAATTTGCGGTAACAAAGATGGACATTAATCATGCCTCATCTGTCTTCAAATAGCCTCTAAATTAGGTCTGGATAGTTATCTAGACCTAATTAATTATCTCATGGCTATCTAGTCCATGTTGCCATTGGTACTTTGCCTTCTGCACAATATGATGTCATTAGATCCATCTGGGGCACAGACTGCTTGTGACATGCTTGATCCATGGCCCGTAAGCCATGCTCTACCAACACTAATGTTATTGAAGAAACCCTGTAAACAACATGAAATACTCCTGAAGTGTATATAAACCATTCTTGACCAGAAACAGCAATTTGATAAACACACATATGCACTAGCACACATGTGCATTGAACTTGGAATGTGTTTTCCATAGCTACATTTTTGCTTGATAGCTGCTTTTTTCCTGGTTTTCTGATTTGGATTTCTGCTTGCAGTAGAGAGCAGGACCGCAGGAATCATCCGTGCCTGCCTCAGGGTGGCTTTCCCTGCCTATCTCACAAGCTCCTGCTGTTGAACATGTAATTTTGATTTTAATACAAATAGTTCATTTTAATGTACTTTCATTTCTAGAGATCACCAAAGGAGTAGTTATTCTCTTTATGTATGAGTTATTTTCCTTGCACAGATTTTAAGGAAAGTTTTTTTTCTCCTTCAAAGTCAGCCAGCCCATCAGTGCAACTCATTTACACTTCTAATAAAGCTGACCATAAAACCCTATCCATGAAGCAATCAGTATTTGATACAGCTAAGATTTCTTAAAGATGAAATATCACCTTCCATAGTAACATCTGAAGGGTTTATGTTAAACTTTATAGCTTTACAGAACATATTTTTACTTGTTTTCATCATTGTTGATTATTTTATATAATGTACCTCTCATGGCTGTTACATGAAGCTACACACAAGGAAAACAAAAGTGAAAAAGTTAAAGATCCTTGTCTGTTTAAAGTTTAATTAAAGTTACAGAAAAATTATCAAGGCAAAGGGGGAAAGCATTTAACCACATTTTGGAGGCTTAATACTGTAAGTGCAGCTTTGCTTATCACTTCTTTTTGGGGCTGATCAAGCTTCAAGCTTTGTCCAGTGAAAAAAATCCATTGTGATCCACCCAAAGCAAACGCTTGACATTAAGCCCTGTTTCTTCTGTGCCTGAAGGGTTTTTAAAGCAGTTTCGAACCTTTTTTCAAGTTCTCCATATACTTTGACATTTCATCTTTGGCAGTGAGATTAAAGTACATATAAAAGCAATTTTAAAAAGTCTTATCCAGTTCCCATTGGAGTCGGTGGGAACCCACTTAGATTTGAAGTGTAGCTCGCTTAAGTCTTAATGCTTTTGGACTATGAGCTGTATAAGGTTACTTGAGAAACATGAGTAAATGTGTTACTGTCTCTGGATGCCTGTGGCTTGGACAGGCAAGTGGTGGTGAATGGAGTTAAATCCAGTCACAAGTGGTGTTCCCCAGTGCTCTGTACTGGGATCAGTTCTGTTTGATACCTTTATCAACAATCTGGATAAGAGCATTGAGCGCAGCCTCAGGAAGTTTGCAGGTGACACTAAGCTGGATGGGAGTGTTAACCTGTCTGAGGGTAGAAGGGCAATCCAGCGGGGTCTGGACAGGCTGGGTCAATGGGCTGAGGCCAGCTGTGTGAGGTGCAACAAGCCTCAGTGCCAGGTCCTGCACGTGGGTCAAACAAGCTCATGCAATGTTACAGGCTTAGGGAAGAGTGGCTGGAGAGCTGCGTGAGGGAAAATGACCTGAAGTGTTGGCTAAATGTGAGCCATCATCAGTGTGTCCAGGTGGCCAAGAAGGCCAAATAGTATTTTGGCTGATATCAGACACATTGTGGCCAGCAGGACTAGGGAAGTTGTACCAGGGGAGGTTTGGATTGGATACTAGGAAAATTTCTTCACCAAATGGGTTGTCCAGCACTGGAACAGGCTGCCCAAGGAAGTGGTGGGGTCGCCATCCCTGGAGTTACGTAACAGATGAGCAGACGTGGTCCTTAGGGGCAAGGTTTAGTGGTGGGCTTGGCAATGTTGGGTTAACGGTTGGACTCTCTGATCTTAAAGGTCCTTTCCAACCTAAATGATTCTATGATTCTATAATGGCTAGTTTGCAGTGGTAGCCAAAAAGTTTAAGAAGTTACTTCTCTTTTAAAAGCATTAGAACAAAATTAGACAATGGCTAATTTTTTTCCTCTGATTTCTGATTTGGAGTTCCGTTTGCAGGAGTGAGCAGGACGGCAGGAATCATTGTGTCATGCCCTTTACAAGAAGCTCCAAGGGCAGTGCTTATAAGGAAGGGCTTCACCATTAAATGGAACATAAAATTTGAAGCAGAGGTTATAAAAAGATCTGATGTAGCAAATATTTCAGCCTTGCAGTTAAGTCAGTATTAATACTTTGAACTGGCTGTGGCAAAGGTGGGCTCCTCCATTCCTTCGTCCCAGCAGTGTGTAGGTAGAGCTGACTGGACACATAGCTTCAGGTCATTGCTAGAAACAATCCCACCTTTATGGAATTGGTTAAGGTGTGATGCCATGAGCAGGAGGTGAGGGATGGCTATAAATACAAGGCTGACTTCTGAGTTGTCTGCAGTTATCTTGACTGTAATTCCCTAGCAGTTGTCTCAACTATAGTTAGAAATGTTCTGGTGAACATGCACTGAAGTCTTTGCAGCAGGCTATGTATTTTCCCATCACTAGAGTGTCTCGGAGCTCAGTTGGCAGTAAGGTGAAATTTAAATAAATTCTTCTCTCCATTTCAATAGCTTCTGCTTAAAAATTAGTAGTCTTTATATAGAATTTTCAGAAAAGCACTTTAAGATAACAGTGCAATGTAGCCCTGAGCCAAAACACAATTCAGTGACCTAGTGCATTAGATTCTGGGGAAAGAAAGTTGGTTTCAGACATCTCAACCAAATTTTTCCTGTGAGAATAATTCTTGCCTACCTTATGGTTGATAACCATGTTTTTTGAAAGTTAGTTTTCTTGATTTTATAGTTTGGAGTTTATTGACTAACCTAATGGTTGACTGTTTGTGGGTTTAGGGAAGGCAGATAAAAGCCCTTTGCCAGAACATGCAGTTTTGTGAAAACTGTCTATTTTGCTGGAGATCTGTTTTGGGGATGGGGAAGGAGGTATTGCTTTTCTGCAGTTTTACTTCAGAACCAACCTTTTCTTTATACTTTTGTTTTTAAGAAAATACAAGGAATTTTAAAAAAAAATATTTTTCTGAAAAGTGTGTGTTTTTTTTCTTTCCTCTTGAGGTTTAGTGTAAAGAGCATTTTTAAATCTTTGGTCTTGATTCTGGATTTTGGTGGGGTTTTTTGCACAGCGTTAGTGCCTCTGAAAATGATTCTGGTGTCACTTGCGGAGAAGAATAGATGATGATATACATTACATTTAACTAGTTTTTTAAGCTATCACTTCAGTTTTTGCATTTTTTAAAGGTTTTACCATAATTTGGGCAATGGTTAATTCAGCTGTTTGCACTTAGTGGCCCTTTAAGCATTCCAGAAGATAGTGGTCACAGAGGGAAGGGTTTGTAGTCAACTTGATTTCATTTTTGAAGTTTATATGAAATGCACTGCCAATTCCCCAGTGAGCAGGGCTAGGAACGTCCGTGGGAGTTTGCTTTAACAAGTTCAAATTGATACTGATTTCCATGATTTAGCCAGCATTTCAGCCCAATTCCTAGGTACACAGGTCATTCTCATGACTTTAAGATCTTTATTTTTTTTTAAATCTTGGTGCACCATTCTGTAGTGGGATTCAGGAGGAATAATCTCCTGCTGTTGTAACTATTACTGTGTGCTGCTTGCTTTCTAGAAGAAGCTGTGTTATATTTTTTTTTAAAGACCCTAAACCACAGAAGTGTATATAGCACTGTGACTGCATTGTGTTGATTTAAAGCTGTTACCTTTATTTTAATGTATGCATGCTTGTATTTATTTTTCTTCATCAGTAATAACCCAGCTGGATTACTGAATTGCAGGATGATTTCCTTCTATTAAAAAATTTAGCACAGAGTGCTAACATCAAACATAGGATAATCTCTCATGCAGGTAGCTTGAGAGATGTGCCTTTGTTAGCAGCAGATAAGCTTGAGTCCTTGTTAAAAAAACCAAAACCCAACATGAGATCCTGTCTGCACTCATGATCCCTGGTTGATTCTGCAGTCACAGACAGGGCAGCTGTGCCACATGAATGAGTCACTGCTAATGTCTGAGGGCTTTAGGGCATTTTGCTCTACACAGGCGAGTTTTACAGCATCCGAAAGATGAAAAATAATCTTCTGAGAAGATGTGATATACTGTAAAGGTAAAGAGGTTTGTTGCTGCTTTGTATCTCATCGAGAGTTGTTTCACGTGCACGAGTCCTTGCTGCCTTCCTGTGACGAGGTAAAGCTTTGTCAGTTTGCAGAATGGAGACGGGGGGTGTGTATGTGTTTGCTCAAGAGACACATACTTGTTTACATGTGGTCCAAGGGACACAACTGGACGGTATTCCCAAATCTGCAGTGATCGTAAAAACACTCCTGGATCTAGGGAGTTGAGTCCCTTCTGTGAATGGGACTGAGTTAGGTGCCGAGTTGTTGTTTTTGGGCTTGGTTGCAGCATACAAAAACTGATGACAATTGGGCATGACTCTGGAGCGAAAATCTTCCCTATAATGACCCTCTTCCTTCACTGAATTAGGAGAATTAAAAAATTTGAAGTATTAAGTATTGGAATGACTAAGGCATTATTAATAAACTTTCCTCCTACTCCAAAAAAATAGCTATCAACAAATGAAGTGAGCAGCTCTTTTACAATCAAAGCATGGAGAGAAAAAAGATAGGGAGTGAAATTGTTAGGATTTACATAACCCGTTCAGAAACCTGAAGTTTTTCTCGGCAAATATGGATGTTTGTATTTACTGTCTCTAAACTTAAATGTAGCCACTACAAAGGCTTTTAAATATCCAGAAAACATCAGCAAAAGTTGTACCTTAAAACCTTTGAAGGGGTTTGAATAACTGCAACATATTTTAGGTACTTCAGAAAAATAATAAGATTCTGCCTTGACCCAACTGCAGATATTTATGAGGCCTTGCTATGACTAGAATTCAGCCACAGGATGCCTATGGGACAGTAGCACACATCGTCACTTCGCTATTCTTCATAGTCTGGGGTTCAAACTAAGAAGTAGGTGTTCTCTAAAATATTCTGGTCATCTGCAGCACTTAATGTTATAGCTAGATTTAGTAACCTAAAAAACAGTTGGATATTTCAAATGTTATTTCCCGTAATTGTAATCCATAGGCATAACTCTGGAAAATGTCAAAGACACTTCAGTGGGCACCTTTTCTAAAAATTAGCAGAAAAATAGGCTGTGAATTGCAGAGATTAAAATAAAATTGTAGTGATTTTGTATGCACTGAGGTCTCCAAGGCTGCAGCTGAAGAAGCTCTTTTGGGTAGTCTGATGTTGTGCCAGGCGGACTCCACCAAATGTAAGGAATGAGCAAAAAGGTGTCATGAGTTTTGGTGTAGATAAATTTGGTGTAATGAATCTGGAGAAAAATCTCATCTAAACCTGATAAGATGCTGACAGATTTCAGAAAGCAGAACTTGGAGTCCTTGCTAACACGTTTTGAAATCGCTGGCTCAGGGAATACCTGTTCTCAAAAAAGCCCTCAGCATCTTTGACATTATCAGGAGAAGTACTGAGAAGGAGATAAATGCTATTTAAAACCTTGTGCTCGTATCTCGAGTACTCTTAGGATGACACAGAGTTAGCGGATAGAAGATCATAGATAAAATAATGAAGAGGATGGAGAAAGCTACCTTGTAAGCAGAGGCTGAAAAGGCTGAAATTCTTCAGCTTGGAGAGTAGAAGGCTGAAATGGGGGTAGTTTGAGGATTATGGAATCATAAAGGCAGTGAGTAAAATAACTACAGAATTGTTACCAAATCTTGGTACTAGAACTAGGAGGTGCTAATTAAAACTGGCAAGCGATGAATTTCAAATAGATGCTGTAAGTATGTTTACACACTTGTAATGACATCAGCTTGTTCTCCCAATGTTACAAAAGCCAGGGAATGCAGTGTATTCAGCCCTGTATGGTTATAATTGCTTACTGTAACAAATGGCTAGATACCAGGAAGTACAGAAATATCAATTGGATTGAATGTAGTTATGGGAGGCTATTAGTTGTATCTCTAATATTAAATTCTGTTGTTGTGTAGAGCAATCTAAAATTAGGATCAGATAACAGAAATGTCAAAGACACCAAACTAAACTTTGGTTCTTGTGATTATTATATATGGACTTGAAGGATTGTGTACATCTAACATCTTGTTTCTAGTTTTTTACTATCAAAGATTATTTTCTGGCTTTCTAACTTAATATACGTTGTTTTGTTTGTATCCATGTATGTCTGAATGTAGCATTGAAATACCATATTTAGAGGTATCACACCATCTATGTTTGCTGTATCTGGTGGGTTGCAGGAAAGCCAGACCTTAATTTAAAATACTTCAAAGTATTCAAACAAATACAAAGCAAGTTGGTGTAGTTCTCTCAGCTGGTTCCAGAGTCTGAGTTGCTTACAAGTCATTTCTGTTTTTCTCATCTGATCTTTTTCCTATTTTTCACTTACAGTTGTATTTATTTATGTTGGCTTATCCTGAGGCCCATTTTCTTGCTTTCCTTTCTGATCAAGTTTGTTGCTGTTAAGTTAGAGAACTTCCACAGATGCCTGCATATTTAATGGACGCTCTTGGTACCCAGAACGGGGGAATGAGGTAGAGAATAGGCAACCACTCTTACCTGTTATGTTAAAAATTCGAGTGATCTTTCTGAACACTTTGTGTATTCCTTATTCCAGCAATTTAAAGAATGCAAAAAAAGCCAAGTCAGTAATGCAATGAAACTCTGATTTTCTCAAGGATACTTGTTGAGGATCTCATTGGATGCTTACCAACATTGTAAGAAACCTCTTTATGATGTTGAAATGAATGGCAATGGATATGTCCTCTGGTTTTCTGAGATTCTGACAGTAATACGCAATTTCATGTGTATACATGTGTGCGTTTGGGCAGTTAATTAAATAGTGATCACCAGTATTTTGTGATGCTCAGGTGGAACGTTTCATTTGCAATCGTAGTTGAATGTGATCGTAGTTGAATGCTTTCATCACTCAATAGATTTTCTTCCAAGTCCCTGCAGTATGTATACAGTAAATCCTTAACAAACCATCATTATCCAAGAAGGAGCTTCACTGAAACGCTTTAGTTAAAACACTACTTAGTTCACTCATCAAAGGTCAGAGCTTCATAGTAAAGTGGCTATTGATATTATTTTTTAATAGCCATTTAAAATCATTATCTATTAGCAACACTAAATCATACAGCTGCTAATAGCCTATATTCTGAAGGATTACAGTTAGCTGCTTCTTGGGGCTGCAAGTTGTTTCATGTGATCAATGTGATGGCTGGTAATGGCTTGTGATTTAAGTGATTACTGGCCATGAAGAACAGTTTGTAATTTCTTCTCCCTAGTGAATAATCTTTGGTTTCCTGGATACTTTTTTTTTCTGTTTATCAGTTGGTTAACTTTGGGTAAATGAAAGAGAGGAGCGCATAAAGCTCCATCAAAGCACAGCTC
Organism: Syrrhaptes paradoxus; assembly: GCA_013400615.1. Classification (NCBI taxonomy): domain Eukaryota; kingdom Metazoa; phylum Chordata; class Aves; order Pterocliformes; family Pteroclidae; genus Syrrhaptes; species Syrrhaptes paradoxus. The sequence continues at coordinate 14,019 of VZTO01007569.1, read as the reverse complement.
GGTCTGTACTAGGCAGTCCTGGTTTCCTCTCTGCGCAGGGAAGTACACTTTCCTGTCGGAGCTTTGCTCTGTAATGCAGGGCTGCTTTGAAATATTGCATGTGACACAAATGGTGGGAAACTTCTGAATGTATTAAAGCAACCCAGTCCACTGAAGAGCTGCAATAGTGAGATTTGTAGGCTATTTATGGCGTAGTTCCTGTGGAATTTGGCCCAGTGTGATTGTTATCTTCAGAGACACATGGCAGGAAAAAGGCATTGTTACCTTCGCCAAGCTGTAGTTATTATCTACTTACTGGACTTACAAAAGAGGTGGTCTATACAAAATGCACGGTAGTGCTGTACGACACAAAGGGTTTTAGCAAACTGTCGGAGTAGGTATGCTGCTTAGTACTGACAAAGCTGTGATGAGCTATTCAGGTCATTTGAAGTAAGCACTGACAAAAGCTTTACAGTATACTTCACTGTGAACTCTGTTTAGGAAAAAAAAACCCTTCCCTATTTTAAAAAGAAACGATAACTGTTTCAGTGGGAGTGTTTTTTCTACCTATGCCTTTACCAAGTGTGCAGTAGATCCCACTGTTTCGTTGCCATCTAAGACAGAGAAAAAAGGAATGCTTTTATGTGTTTTTGAAAACTTTCTGGAAGTCTGTTTCTTCAAGGTACTATTCTGTTTTACAGTTTCAGGCATGAGAAGTGGGATTTTATTTCTTGTTGAAATTTATTGTTTATACTAGTTTTAAGCCTTAGAAGGTAAATTGTTTACTGTTTTAAATATGTTTTTTTTGTCAACAGCTGTTGCAAGAGAAATGTGAGGTCAGAGCTAGCTGATTCTGTCACATTGAAGGAAACAATCCGTTAATAGTTGCGAGTTATGAAACTTTGATTGGAAATGGTGATAATGAGCTGTACGTGTTCTTCACATATACAGACGTACACATATGCACATAGATGCATTTTTATTGTCATAATACAGCTGACTCAGTGTTATATTAGAGAAGAACTCAAAGTAACTTTGTGATACTTTGACCTTATGTTTTAGCAGTTTTAAAGCCAGTATGAAATTTATCATAGTTCATGGAGAACCCAGCCTAATCTTTAATGCCTCTAGAATACACTGAACCCAATTCAGATCAAGTCACTACACTGATTTCTTCTTGACAGAAAGTTCAGTTCTAAGGTAGATGAGATAAAAATTTTACAGATGGCATCACCTACAATAAAATATTGTGTTTATGATTCAGATTGCCTGTAGGAGTAGTTTATACATGTTGGATTCTCAGTTGTGGGTAAAACTAGAGAAAACAAATAACCCTCTTTTTTTTGCACGAATAGTTAGATTTTTGAAATTTGGCCTTTGCAACATTCCTACATTACATTACCCTTCTACAAGCAGTGTTTTGTTCTTGTAAATGTCTTTAATAAAATAGATGAAGGAAAATTTTGTCCTTCTGATAATCTAATGTAGCCAGACTCATTGCTTCCTTCTACATCATTAGTCTTGACGGATTCTTGAGTTCAGAAGAGACTTTTTTTGGCTGTGGCACATGAGGATAGGCAGTGCCCTCAGTTCTCACTCGTGTCGTCAGAACACTGTAATCATGCACACATGATGCAAGGAAGAGAATTATTATAGCATCACCACAACTGTGATGCCAGAGTAAGTTAATTTCCTGGGCTGGGAAACTTTCTTTAGTGGCTGAATGTACCTTTGTAGCTTAAGGCTGAATTCAGAGGTGCTCTACAAAAAAAACGCTTCATTTCAAGTTGGTGAAATTACCTGAAATTGAAGGTTGGTAGATTTATTTTCTGCTGCATGGTTATCTGAGGACATGGGTGTCACATATACCTTGACATTTAATATGGCACACTCTGGGCTGACCATTATCAAGCACAGGATGAGACCAGAGCCCCCAGGGCTATAATCGGCTCATGTTTGTAGTCAATGAGGGGTTGTTACATCAAAGCAACCTGGGGAGCAGAGTATAACCAGTTTGAGAGGTAACAAAGTGAACAGAAGAAGTATCCAGCAGAGAAAAATCAGATGTTGCATGGAACTGCAGACCAATGAAGAGAGAATGAAGAACTCGTCATTCACCACGTTCCCTGTCAGGGCTCAGCCTGTACAGCTGCCTGGAGCTGTTCCATCCCCAGGGCAGGGCTTTGCACTCAACTTCATGAGGTTCCCAGCAGCCTATTTCTGCAGCCTGCTTAGATCCATCCGAATGAGGTGTACCCTCTGTTTGCCCCTGTCCCCAATGAGGTACCACCTGGCAGCTGTGTACTGAGGTATTGCGGTGAGTGCTTTGAACAAGTACATATCGGTGGGAACACTGATTTTTGTATGGGACTTATTAATTTCTGTGCAGGTAAATCTTTTTTGTAGGCTGCTTCCGATGAAATATGAAAACTTCTTGATCATCATCTGCTGGTTTTGCTGTAATGGTTTGGATTCACATCTAGTTATTCCAATTCAATATTCTTATATAAACAAGCCCTAGGGAATTCTGCTTCATTCCAGGAGGCTCCTGTTGCTCCTTGGCTGACATCTGTAATACACCAGTGCCCTATAACTAAAGTAAGGGCTATAAAGATTACTTGTAACAGTGGGAAACTTTGACTTACAGCGCTGCCTAATAAGGAGCACTCAGAAAGAAGGATGTCATACATCTGGCTGCAGTCCGAACATGGATGTGGCCATCAGGGAAGAAATTTGAAGGAAGAATGTCTGTGCAGGGGTTCTATACAAGTGACTTCTAACAAAAGCCTTACAGTTCTTATTTCTACTTTAAGTTGAAAACAGTGCTGGACTCATTGTCTTATGGAGTGATTGGGAAGACTTTTTGAAAGTCTAGCGTGTCTTTTTTTTCAAATTCTAAGGTGCATGCCATTTCTTGCAAGGTAGTTTATTATAAACCGATGCACCATCTGATACCAACACAGTTAAGGTGCAAAGCTTGGTGTACCTACATAAGTATTTGTTTTTAAAATATAAATTGAGAAGGCTTTTATTTTCTTTCCAAATATTCTGTCCAAAAATTCTCTCCAGTGTTGACTAAGTCAGCTGTTTTCCAGAAGTAAGTTTTTGATAGTGGCTTGCTTGGTTTTGGGGGTTTTTTACCCACCCCCCCTTTTCCTTTGGGTGGAGGATGTGTCTGTTTTGACTTCAGTGAAGTAAGTGCAGAGCTTGAAAGTGAAACAAGGGGCTGGATCAAGTTATTTTGTAAAGTTTCACTTAAGTACTTTTGTTAGTGTGAATTACTGATCAGGAAAAACAAATGCTGGTGAAAGAGTTTTTGAAGCTTCATTTCTGTCTGTTTTCAATCACAGTGTCATAACTATTGACTAGGCAGTATTAAAATTGATCAGTTTTAAATGGTATTATTTTGTAAATTTAAGATTTATGGGTAGTTATTTACAGGCCTGTAAAAATAGGTGCTAAAAACAACAGATAGGTAATTAAAATGTTGTGCTGAAATCCCAGTGTTCCCATACATTTTTGCACTCTGCTCAGCACTACCAACAATTAGTGTCTTGCTTAGGCCTCTCTTAATGAATTTTACCCTGGGGAGTCATGTAGGGGTTTGGAAATAGCTAAAAATTGACTTCTTTTATATGGCCTGTTAAATACCTAAAACTGATAGCCCTGTTCACATAAATCTGCAAAAATAATAATAGTAAACACAGTTTTATTATTAATTCCCTCTTTTTTTCTGTTATCCTCCTCTAACAATAATGAAAGTTGATCTATTTTATAAAATTATTACTTTATGACCAGAAAGCTATTCTAGATTAAAAGCATTTTGGTAGTGATATGAAAAGCAATCATTATATATTTCATCTGTGACCTAATGAAATGAAGTATCAATTTAGAGAAGGAAGGGAGAAGCACTGTCACAAGTCTGTTTCTCTGTAGTGCTCTGTTTCTCTTTGTTACTCAAGATACATACCCAAACCATTCTTTCCTAATTGTGTTGTACATTTGTTATTTACATGTTTTCCTTATCTTTCCACTATCAGCTGTTACTACTGTATACCTATATTGTCTACTAACTTAAACACACGTTAGCCTTTCAGTAAAATCTCAGCAAATTTCTTGTCAGGAAGATGTAAGCCTTTCTTCTAACTATGTGATCGGTTCCTGACCATTTTCTAATTTCGGGCTTTGAGTTGGAGGTAGTTTCCTTTGTGAAAGCAAGCAAGATGTTTGGTTGAGTCCTAACATCTCAGAATAAATTCTGAAGGTTACTACCAGTAGGACCTACATGTTTATTGGACTTGTGTTTTCTAAATGTGTATTAATCTTCCTATCTAATGATTCTCAGGAGTTTGTATCAAGAAAAAAAAATCTTAGTCTTTAAGTTAAAAAACTAGGAATTAATCTCTTGACTTGATCTTCAAATGTACATAGCCAATTTATCAATAGGTGCTTTGTTGCAAAAATAAATAAATCACTGTAAATACTTAAATCAATATAAAAATCAGTGAAAACTATATTGCAAAATATTCTACCTGATGATTTATGGATTTTTATCTTTCTTTGATACACTTAAATAACATATCAAAAAAAATATTTGCTTGCAAAGTCCATTTTGGAAAATTGAGCCAAAATTAAGTAGTGTGAGAAGTTAGTGTGATTATCAACGTAGAAGCTTCAATTAAAGTATTATTTTAACATATGCTAAAAAATTATAGTCAAAATACACTTATGGAAGACAGAAGGCATTTTATTTTCACAACAAAACAATGTTTATGTAAAAATTTACGCTGGCAATAATGGTACTAAACAGCACTCGCTGTGCTGTGTAAGATACCTAGAATGCAAATGTTAAAGCTACCATCAAGAAAGTTGAAAAAGTTTAACTGAGCTCTTAACCATTTGAAATAAACATTGATGCTAATGTTTGTCGTAAAGGCTTTGAGCCATTTGTCCATGATGCTCATACTCAAAATTTAGGAGTACTTGTTTTGTTTTCTGATACAATAAATGGTTACTAAATTGAGTAAGAAGTCTAGAATTATCTATTTCAATCTTTTGCTATTGTATACCTCTTATCTATGTGTATTTACTATGCATATATATACACAGTAATTTGAAATTGCAGGCTTTCTATTTAGAGAATGTTATCAAATTACAAATGCCTTTTTTTTTTTAAGATGCAGAATTTTCATGAAATTAGTTGTACAAAATGAAAGGACAAGCTATTATGAGTACACTTTACAAAGCATACTTTACAGGCACTGTTGTGTATCCCAAAAGGTTGACCTTTGGACCTGATCCGCAGAAAAGCAGAAAAGTGAGGCTTCTAGCTGCTAAGGTCTAGCATCCATTTATTAGGAAAGTACTTTACAAATACTTTAGAGTGTGTCATTTTGGACTACTGAATTTGCATCTATATCTTTTTAGCTGGAGAAGATCAATATTTGAATATTTTTATTTGGAATATATTTCTTTTTTCAGAGTTATGTTGGTGATATTTCTGCCTTTATAGACAAACAACCATGGTTCCTCTTATCCCAGTAGGAAGCAGGGATGAACGTGTGGCTATTGTCTTAACACATTAAATACAGAGATTTCATTTAATGTATTTGATGTAATAAAGATTTCTCTTCTGGATTTTATTGCCAGATTGCTGTACCACAATCCAAAAATCAGATCTGCTTTGGGCCCCCCAATTGTGAGCAGATTACAGGTGTGACGTTTTCCCTGTCTCAGCTCACTTCCCGAGTACTGACACAAAAGTTTATGATGCAAAAGACTCCTGCACAGCATTAGGATCTTCTCAAGACTTCCCCTTGCTGAAACACGGAAAAAGGTGTTCTCCTTTAGAATCTGTCCTTTCCTGAGCTGTGTGACAACTGATTCCAGAGCCAGACATAATAAAACTGTTCATCCTTTACTTCAGACAGAACAGGAGAAATATGAATCTGTGCAAAATAGGAAACACTTACATGGAATGGCAAACCCCCCCATACAGGATATTCTGTACTTCAGTTTCTGAACTCCAGTGTTGGAATTCACACAGTGCTAGTTCCTGAGTTTCTGGCTTTTATTCCTAGAGCATGGGTTTTTCTTTTATGTCATTATCTCCTCTTTGACTCAAGCAGCCAGCTTCCTTCAGTCCAGAATACATTAGGATGTAATAGCATTCATTGGGTGTTACTGCAGAGCAGTATCATGTAAAATGAATAACTGTCCACAAAGGGGATTATTCAAGACTTGAGAAAGTCTTTGTGGATAACAAATGATTTCAGTTGGCTTTGGGCTCTGCCTGAAATTTTAAAAAGATAAAAACTTTGATGGCCAGCCAAATCATAGAATTAAGGTTTTGGAAAGCAATGAGTGAAAGAAGCATTTGAGGAATGAGAAATCGGTACTGGGTGTTTTGTTCAGCTGTGGCCAATGAGTCTGTGCATGTTTTGGTGCTGTATGTAGGCATAGTGCTTTGGGGCTGTGTTGCCCAAACATTTTGCCCCTCTCTAATCCACTGCTGATTTATAACTGACACAGTGTAAAAGCCACCACCATCAGCTAACCTGCACCGTTGGGTCACTGCTGCTAAGAAGTTTAGCTTCTTGGAGGGCTGACTGTAGTCATAGCATAGGACGCAGTCATCTCTGAGAACCTGGGCCAGACATTGGGTGTTAAACGTGAAGCTGTACAAGAAATCCCTGACCAGTGTGCTCTGTCAGGGGGGTAGCTGTGCTGCTCTCTGGGCTCATTCCGTGCTCCGTTTGGCGAGAGGTAATAACTCTTCAGGCACAACTGTGGCAAACCACCACTGTCTGGATTTCAATGTGTTTGATCAGTGTTTACATCTTTAATTTCTGGTTTTCTTTTCTGAGCACAGAGGTGGTTCCCAGCTGGTGTTAAGGGTTTCCTCACTGGGCAGCACTTTTGTATTCGGAGTATTTGTCATCTGGACAGATGGACTGTGGGGGCACTTGAGCTGATGTGGGTGCGTGATGACACAGCTCTGATTTGTACTGAATTAACTCCCACTTTTCCTGAGTATTTCAGTTGCAGCCAACAGGGCAGCACATCCCTGAATACAAAGCCCCTCTATACTTTAAGAAAACATCATCATTTACATATACATTTGCTTCCTTATGCAAATGTGTAAACATTCATTTAATTAAGATAGAGAAGAGGGTTGATGTAAAGAACATTTTTACCTTGTTACGTTGGTTAAAAACGCTTTCTCTGGCTACATGTTGTTTCTTGGTTTTATGATTTCAGGCCAAAACCAAAATACATTTAATTCACTTATACCCTTATGAATTAATTAAATGAATGCAATTTTTTATTGAAAAAACTCAAAACCATGTGTATCAGCTGGAATATTTTAAACAGTCTAATTTGAAAACTAAATAAAAAACATTGTCAGAAATCTTAATCAGTATAATATTTGTTGCTTATTAATCCAACTGATTTTATATGTGACGAGGCATTTCATTTATTGCATAGTTAAAATTTTTATTAAGGAATACAATGAGATAGTTAAAAGCAGAACTTCTGTGCATTTTGTTTTAGAAATAGAAAGGGTTATATGATTGTCTGTCTTGCTGATAATATTTAGAAGAACATGCTGATAATATTTAGAAGAGCATTCTGATAAAGTTTATTCACCTGCCAAACAGCTTAGTAGATCTTGCTTAGTGTACTTCATTGCTGTGTTGCAAGAGTCATTTTTATTGATACCTTGAGAACCGTGATACAAGCCTTTTAAGTGTAAATAATTGGGTTTTTGTTCCTAAACAAGTACATTTAAAATGCTATCTTTTCAGGAAATCAAGGTGAGGTCACTCAGGTTCAGGAAAATGGAATATATTTAAATATACACACATATATTCTGTACTGAGAGTTTTTGTCACTGTTTTTTAGATTGTTCTGATGATAGTGCTGAGAGGCCCCAGCTGGGATTGTACTGACATTGCACAATTGGAGAATAAAAACCAAGCAACTGAGAAAAACATCAGCAGAGATGTTTTGTAATCAGTAGGACAGTAAACATTTATTTATTAGCAAAATACCCTACTGGTTATAAAGCAGTTTTCTTAACGCCTATTTCAGTGGTTTATTTGGCTCCATATTGATTAGTATCTCCATTTCTTTGAAATGTTTCCTTGTTCTTACTGCAGTTGGGTGAGGTTGTAGCTCTGGTGCCTCTGGAAGGCAGGGCAGATGAAAGGTTCTTCCAAGTGCCTGCAAAATGTACAAAATGGAGTATAACAGAGTCAGTGCGCCAGCCCCAAGAGTCTGGGTGTCGGTGCTGCGGTGGCCTTCCCTGGCCCCACAGTGGGGAACTCTCACTCCTTCAGTCAAGGTCACGTGAATGGTGGATGGTTCCTCTCTGCTGTGGCAAAGAGAAGGAGAATATTTTTTCCTCTTTTTCAATTTTTTAAATTTTTTTTTTTTTAGAAAAAAGGCCTATTTGAACAATTGTCAGCAGCAATTGTGTATATATGTCTTAAATTATATCCTGGGTGCTCAAATTCTTGGTTTCTGTCTGGTTTCTGCCCTCCCTGTCCCCATCATATTATGCTCTGAAGTGATTTAGTTGCTCATTTAGCTGTTACGTACCAGCTTCCAGTTAAGCCATTTATGCATGAATAAATAAACAATGGGTATTTTCAGAGTCTGGTGTATTGCTGGATTTGCATTGTTTAGAAAAACAGACCTTACTGCTCCAGGGGCTCTGAAGATCTGAATGTGGTATATGGCCATTCTTAGGGTGTTGCATTTTCAAGATGCGTTGCAAAGTTGGGAATGCCTGGCAGTTTTCAAATTCAGCTTTGCTGATCATTTCAGCTGACCTGGCAGTGTGAGAACACTGATACTCTGAGCAGTGACTCTGCGGCACTGTTTTCCTTTGGAGAACATAGAACAGAACTGGCAATGAAATGTTTGAGTCATGTCAGTGGCTGCAACAAAACTGGACAAAGAAGGGACTACAATGCTGACAGTCATGCTATTGTTTTAATGTTTGTAGCGCTGCTTTTAGTACCTGTGGATGGTTTCTTGAGAGATCTGTTGATGTGTTTTTTTGGATATTTGATTAGGTTTTCTTTTGTTTTGCTCTGGTTAGGGTAGAAGTGATGGCTGTAGGTGATCTACTGTCCTTTAGGGTGAGCGAGTTTAAATAAGAAGGTAAAAGCAAATCTGCACTCAATAGTAGTTGATTATCTAGTGTCATAGCTTGTTATGAGTGGGAAGTTCAGAAATTAAGTGTGGTGAGACCAAGAGTTTCCATCTTTCCAGCTCTGTAAAGATAGCAAAAGGTTTTAACTTTTACAGGCTGAGCTTTATGAAGATGCAAGCTTGAACCCCAAGGTGTATAGTCAAAAAATAGAAATGAAAGGTTGAGACAGAATATTATTATTTATTATATCTGCCTACTTACCACTTCTCCAGGTTTGCAATGTTCGGTGGCCTTGTGGATTGCATAAATACTCTCTTGTAGGCCTAAAGACAATTCTTTCCATCACTTTTGAGGTCTGCCCATGCTTCTGCTCCAGGTTCCTTTTTACGGTGTGTCTTTACTGCCTCTCCTTGCTGTGTCTGCCTCCCATGCACTCTGGAGAGGAGAAATAGGATCCTGGCTCCTTTCAAGGAGTTCCTCAAGACCCTGGTCCAGCACGGAAGCATCCCCCTAGTTGACTGCTCAGGACTCATCTTTTAAAGGATCAATATGTGATGAATAAAATCACCTTGATATTTTGTTTAGGTGCTTTGTTCACAGGTTTTCTTCTCTATTTTCTTGCTGGTATTATTGGGATTTAAGAAGTAAAAAAAATGTAGTGGCTGCAATAAATGCTTTTCAGTCTCCTTCCTGCACAAGTACAGTAACCTGATGGGCAGAGAGGATCATTACCCTGAAATGTTTCCATTGTAAGGTTAAAGTGTTGTGTAGGTCTCAAGCAATCCACAGCTGGAGTCTATTATGAAAAAAACACTGAAGGTGCTTAAAAGGCATTTCTACAGTAGGGTTTCTTTACTACTTGGACTGCTTTTAGCTGTTTCGGATGTCTTTCAGTTTTAAGGCAACTGAAACATCTTCCTCTTCTAATATGAAGATTAAAGATTAATAATGTACTATATTTCAAATGTGTAAAAACAAAAAAATAGACTGCTAGCCAGTGGACAAATTCACTAAAATTTCCCACTTAGCAAAATTCTCCTTAGATATAAAATAGCTGATGTCAGTCTTAGAGGTAGCAACTTTGGTATTTCAGTACAGCCATACACCCTCTGAAGTGCAGGTACTTGTTTGGTGGATGTTTATTGGTATGTGTGCTTAAAAACTGGGTGGATGCCTTGATCTCCAAACATGCCTAACATTTTCCAGGTTTCTGTTAAAGGAAATGTGTTTTGACATTTGTGTAGTACATGGCTGCTTAAATTAATGTTGGTCGTAAGTGTCTGGAGTGGGGTATAGTGTAAAATAATACAGATCAAGTTCAGCCATCATTGGTTAGCCACAGCAGGTTTTTAATGACTGGTGTTTTTTAATGATTATTGTATAACAAATTCCTAGGGCATGTGTTCTTTAAAGGTATGCATAGCCTTGCCAAGAAAAAGAGTAATTAAGCATTGTATTACAATACAGAGTGTATCTGTGTTGACTTGAATCTGGTAGTTTTGAGATACACTAAACACTTGCCTGGTTTGTAGTACCTTGAGGACTTGTAACTAACTCTGCCTGCTCGTTTATTGGAGTGTTTGAATTTGAATGACTTTCTTCTGATAAAAACCTTGAAGAAAAGAAAGTTTGAGCCTTCTAATATTTCCCTGGAATCCTGAAGGAGTCTCTGGAGGGTTGAGTGGCTGTTTCATGATGATACCTGAAAACAGTAGATGTTTCCTGTTTCCTACAGGTGGGAGCCTGTCATCAGCTATTTCCGTTCCAGCACTTTGCTTATATCATATTCGAACTATTCACTGTTGAAATCAAGTAACTATGTGATTGGAACAGCTTGGAATAAAGTGATTGTCAGTCTGCTTTTTCTTTTCTAGCTAGAATAAGTAGATCCTATAAATAAAAGTAAAGGAATTGTTGAGACTAATAATCCCAGTTTCTGCTTACAAAAATAGGTATTTGTANATGTTGGGCAATGCTAAAGCACAGTTATCTGTAGATGACTTGTCTCTGCCTCCCCAGTATTTTAATTCTAAAATGTCCAGAAAGAACAAATTTGATGTATTTAAACATATCAATTGGTTTGCCAGTGTTGTCTTAAGACTTGAAGTACTATTCACTTATTATAATACAGACTACTTGAAGCGTAAGGCTTCTGGTTCATATAAAGCTCAGGACCGAAGGCTAGGGACCACTTGATTTTGTACGCTTGACTGTTTGCAGTTCCATATGTAGTTGCAAATCCGTATCTAGAGCCTTTTCTACAGTTATATGTAGTATTTATTTTATGGACAGATGGATGTAGGCAAACTTCTGTTATAAATCAAATACACTGACATCCTATCTTCAGTCAAGACAGATGCTTTTGGCCTCTTGGAGAAACTTATTTCTCCAATTTGTTATTGCTTGTGTTTTTAATGCTTGATTTTTCTTTTATTTTTTTCTTCCCCCTTAATGTTCATGAGGGATAAATGGCTATTTTGAATGGGAGCTTAAAGTTCAGAGGAACTCGATTCTGTTTCTGTGTTAGTTACTGATTAGTGATGTGAAATTCTTGGGGTTATATAATGTCCTTCATATCAGCTGCCTTTGTTGTAAAATGAAGCTAATCCTGCTTTCAAGAATATTGGAAGAAAAGTTCTGTCCTTTACAGAATGTGTGGAGTTGTACTGGCATTACAAGTTGTCACTAAAAAAATACATTCCTAAAAGCAGGACTTGCTATTTATGCTGTCAGATCTTCAGACAGTAGCTACTAACTTTTGGAGCTCTCATGTGATTATCCTTTTAGCAAATTATTCAGTGAATTTAACGGTGTTCGGCATATTAAATAAATGCATATACATAATTGATGCTATTTTGAGCAAATGTATTTGGCCAAGTGTTGAGTGCAATATATATGGTGAAAAGTGCACCTGTGTTAGGAGAGAAATATGATTAAGTAGCACTTGTAAATGTAAAAAAGTATTTAAATTGGGGTCAGTGTAATTTAATAAGACTGAAGGCAAGACTAATAAAAGTAGAGGAAGTAAAGTTTTCTTAAATGTATTTGATATATTTTTAAGGTACTTCTACTACTACAAACAGCAGGAAAAGACTTGGAGATTTAAAATGGATTTGGTGTCTGTACAGGCTGTTATTTGTAAAAGCATAGTCACCTAGCCTGTAATTGTAAGAGCCTCATTCTTCCTTAGTCTTTCAGAATGAAAGCAGTGCCTCGGGCATTCCTCCTTATTTTTCTTTTTTCTTTTCTTTTTGTAGTCTTTGTTTTGTGAACTGAGACTTTAACCTTTCTTAAGGTTTGTACTTTCAGAAAATGGTCAAAACATTTGGTGTGTTTTGAGGACTGAAGTATAAGTAACTGAATTTTTCAGAGATACATGGAAATGATCTGACAGCAATTTGTGGCTCATAGACTAGGGAAGCTGGAGATCTACCTTTGCAGTGCTTCAAAGTGTTAAGAATCTCCCCAGCAGCAACTCTGCAATTTGCACATCAGACAAATAATTTGCAGTGCTCTGAATCGTAGAGCAGTGACCTTGCACATGGTCATGCTTCTCTGGTGTTGCATTTGATCTTCACATGAGCAATTTTTTCTTGAAGTATTAAAATAGATTCTCAGAAAATAAACTGTTCTCAGAATGGGGACAATTTTGGTTTTAGATATACTCATCTCTTCTTTATACGTGAGTAAATTTAATTGGAAGAAAAGACAAACCTAATAGTTTAACTAGAAGCACTCATAATATTATTACTTTTTAAAAGGCACTGCTGTAATGAAGTGGCTTTAAATTATTGAGTGGATAGATTGGGGAGCTTGTTCCTTGTAATGGCTGAATATACAAGTGGCAGGGAGAGAAGAACCTTAAGCAGAACTTCAGAGGTGGGTCCCAAGGTTAATTCTCATGAAAACCTTCCTGCTCTTGTTGTTTTCTCTCTTGAGCTGTCACCCCTGGAGAATTTGGACTGGAGCTGTGTGCTGTAAGACAGAGCAGCATCCCTCCTGTCCGAGCTGGGTATATGGTGCAGGGCTTGCTGGTTTGCCTACCACATCGACAACTTTCCAGGAGAAAGCTATTGGAAGAAATGAGTATTTTCCTGAAATGATGAAGTTAATATAGACTCACATTCAAATTCTGCTGGGCTTGAGAGGTTAGTCATACAGGTGAGGCACTGAGGGTAAGCCACAAGTAGGCAGAGGTTTTATCAATACTCATAACATTTCCAAAATTTTTAAACTCTCATTTGTCTAGCATACAACTATAACATTCATATGTGCACTAAACCAATAAATTAAACCCCATGAGCACTTCCTACTTTTGCGAGTCCCCCTTTTCTTTTCTATTTCAATCACTCCTTTAAACTTAGTTATTTGATTTGGTAAATTAATAGAAAAGCCAGTGACACTGCTGCAGTTAGAGAACCCTAGAAGAAGAAAAGATGATTTAGCTTAGGAAATAGTGATGAGCCTTGTTTTTCTGTAGAAGTTTGGTTAAACCAGTGGCATGTGAACCTCCTAGAGCAGCAAGGAGGGGGGGGGTGTGTGTGTGTAAAACATACAGGTGCATGAACTGACTGTTTTCAAGCATCAGTTGCAGTTCTCCTGATCCGTTTTAATGTCTTTCATTTACAAGCAAGGCAAAACTTTAACATTTTCCGCTTGCTTTCCTACTGGAAACTTTTTCCATCGAGTGGGGTGACTTTCACACCAGTCAGGAGCTAGGTGCCAGTCTCCTTTTACTCTTAAGAAAATGTAATGTTTGAAGATCATTGGCTTGTGTATGAAATTAAATTGTTTTATTATTTTCCCAAAAGAATAATATGTTAAACTCACAGCAGCATAACCAGACTAGAGCCTGTGGGTCCTGACCTACATTTTTT
>VZTO01007568.1:23181-54566 GCA_013400615.1 Syrrhaptes paradoxus | reverse complement strand
TCTGTGATTCTATTATTCTATGGGCCACCATCTTCAGCTGATGAGCCCATCAAGGAGAGGGAGCATATCCATCCCCAGGATCAAGCGTAAGATCGTAGTTGGTTGTTTACAAGACAGAAATGCTGAAATGTGTGATTAGTCTGAAGAAGTTTCGTATTTTTGTGTATTTATTCAATTTGGGGACTTTAGTCTCAGTCAAACATCACCAGAGTGGAAACTTTTCTGAACACCACCACGAAAAGGGCAGAAGAATTACCTTCATAGTGGTCCCAGACAGCTCTCAAGCTCTGCTTCTTTGACCTCCCTTGCCAACCTGAGCTTGAAAGCTCAGCAAATCCTGCTGGAACTAATCTGCTGCTCTGTCCCTCTCTTTCAGCAGCTGGGAGCAGAGATGGATAAGATACTGGAAGCCGTGGTGATGTCCTCATACCCCAACAATGTGAAGCAAGGGCTTGTGAGGCGTGTCATCGAGGCAGCGAAGCAGCCCATGGACAGTGAGCAATGTTGGTCCATGCTGGAACTGTCTACCAAGCTTTATCTCACAGGGGACACCAAGTATAAAAGAGAGATTGGGAAAGAGGTGTTGGAGGTCTATGGCCACTACCACCCGGAGGAATTTGAGGAGTTCTTCAATGTCCGCTTCCTGCTGAGTCTCCTCCAGGAAGGTTATGGACCTCTGGGGAAGAGAAGCCATTATGTACTCGATTATATCCAATTAGGACTGCAGTTCGTCTTGGAAAGCCCATCAGCAAACAGCATCTTCAGCTTATTGAGGATTGAGGTGCTCCGGAAAGTCTGTGAGAGACCCAGCCCCAAGCAGTGTGCGAAGATCAGCAAACTCTTAACCCAGCATCCCCAGTGCATTCCCACGGGCAAACACCAGGTCTTGTTTTGTCAGCAGCTGATCCGGTGTATCGGGCAGTTCCAGTGTGTCTCGGAGGGGGAAGAGGACATCATGGAGTTTTTGGAGCATGTGAACAAAGTGAGCGGTCTGCTGCAGAGGATCTGGAGGACTCAGACCTCAGCCATCCTGCCCTCTTTGAAGGAGCTCTTCACAATCATTTCTTCAACAGGTAATAAAAAAACAAAAAGAAGGTTGGGAATGTAAATGTTGGCTTTGATGAAATCAGATTTGATTAGTTTGACATCTTGCATGGTTCTCATCCACTCCAGAAATGCAGCCACAGCTGAAATATAATAAACACCCAGGGCTTTAAGCTAGGAAAACAATATCCCCTGAAGCTACACACAGTCTGTACACAGGGGTTGTTAACTGGGTTGAAGCATTTACAGCACAAGTTTGTGTGTTCAGCACTTTCCAGCATCAGCTGGGCTTAATGGAAAGCACCTTATCTGCAGCAGGTTAGAGTGGGACTTGAAAGCTTTTAGAAATGTCACTCTCCTATGGTTGACTTGATGGGACCACACAGCCTGCTCCTCAACAGAGGCTAGGGACAAAGCTAAGGAGTAATTTCTCACTGATCTAAAGGTAGGAAGCCCTACTATCTCTCTAGAGGGTGGTTGTATCTTAAGGTGGGACAAAAGATATTTATGCAACTTCTAGGGCCTTTAGGTTGTTGCAGAGCGTCTCAGAAGATTTTTGGAGGTACCAGTACCATGAAAAGCTGAACTCTGTCAGCAGGTAAGCTCCTGCTCCAGCTATTCTCCACGAGGTGATGGGGTTTTCAGTGCCCTCGGTATGAAAGCCTCATCCTTTGGAAGGTGCTCCAGGAGAACAAACCTGCAGTTGCATCCCATTGCAATTATTTGCAGTACTTCGTATAAAGAGAGCACGCAGAGGGAATTCGGGACCCAGCGTTGGCCAAGAACGTTCCTGTGCCTGTGATCATTTCCCCTGTTTGGGCTGTGTGTGGCTTCATGCAACAGCCCGTCTGCTATGACCAACCTCATTATGTGCTACACTGGAATTTGGGGAATTGTCCTCCTAGCACAGCTAAGAGCAGACCCCACATTGCTTGTTTATACCAGTTCCCTCTATGTAGGCAGAAATGATTTGGCTTTAGAGATGAGAAATGACCGTATATGCTTGGTTTTCCCCTTGCCTAACATCTTCATTGCTGGTGTTCAACCATGTCTTGCAGAGGAGCAGGAAGCTCCATCCAACGCCTTGGCCAGCGTGGTCCAATTTGTCCCTCTGGAGCTCATGGATGGTGTCATAAGAAACCTAACCAACGATGACAGCATCACCGATGTGCAAATGATGACGGCCATCGGCAGGTAGGAGAGGCTGCGTTAGTGAACATCATTCTCAGTTTGGAGAAAAGCTTGCCCCAAACCTGCATTTGGTTCCTTTGCATGATTTTATCCCAACCAATTTGACCTGTGCTGTCTAGTGAGGAGTGTGTGGGGAAAAAGAGAGTTTCTGGATCCTTCCTTCCAGCCCTGAGGGCCAAGAGAACTAGAATAAAGACTTGTTATTGTTATTATATTGGTTTATTTTTTCTCAGAAATAAGTAGGGTTATGGCAACATATCTTGAAGAGTTTTAATTTTTTTTCCAGACGCTGTTGAGGGCCTTTTCTTCACAAAAATCTCCTTTACAAAATTTAATGTTGATCCCTGGCTCCTTTCAGAAGGACATCATCCTAAATCACCAGCCACAGCTAAAAATCTTGGAGAGGGAGGGATGCCCAGCTCTTTCAATGATCCCTCCTTGATCTTTGCCAGATGAATGTGGTGCTGCTGGGCTGGATCTTGGTCCCGTACAATGTTTATCCCTGCCCTCTCTGCAGGCAGAGTCAACGGAGACATTAAGGCACGATGAAGTGAAGTGGGTCAAATACTACCTGACATACTAGACCTGATTTTTGCAGAGCCAGTGCTTTCTTTGACATCACCAGTTCTTCCTTGTACACTTCTGTCCAAGTCCTACAGCTCCTCTATGCTCCGATGCCTTGCTCCAGACTTGTTTAGGAGTTTCTTCAACCCGTGCTTGCCTTAGAGGTTTCCATTTAAATGGGTGATGCTCACATGCAGTAGCACATGCACTTAACCCAAGGGAGCTGCTGTGACTTGATCTCACTGGAAACACATCTTTTCTTATTACAGGATTTGTGTCTCCCCCCAGTAGGACCATAGAATGGTTTGGGTTGGAAGGGACCTTAAAGATCACCTAGTTCCAACCCCCTTCCATGGGCAAGGACACCTCCCACTAGCCCAGGTTGCCCAAAGCCTCATCCTCTCAAAGCCACAATAAGCTTCCACGACAGAAACATTCTTCCTGATGGGAATTCATGTATATAGAGAGAGGTTGCTTCATTTTGGCTTGCTGGGGAAGGTCATGGTTTTCTCAGAGTCTAGAGCAACCCAAGACAAAAGATTCAGTTATCAGTTCAGTTCTTAACCCTCTTCTCCATCTTTTTCTCCTTCTGGGAATCCGCTGCTGTGAGCTCCAGGCAATAAATCCTCGAAGAGTGCCAGTGTCTAAATAAAGAAGTTGCAAAATCAATTGCATTGTTCCTTAAAACATTCTTGGTCATGTAGCAGGATGAGTAAATGATTACTCAGAATTAGCCAAACATTAAACAGAGCCTGCAAAATATAAAAGCAATTAGGAGAAATGCAGAAGCTTTGGTGGCGTGTTTACAGCTGACGGGTGCCCCAGAAATCTGCACGACCTTTCGATGAGGATGTGCTCCATGCCTAGAAAATAATAAAGTACAAGTTGAAAGGATCTTTCAGCTTAGGATCCCTGCCAAATTGGTTGCTTNTTTTTTTTTTCCCTGGGGGTGTATCTGTTCCAAAAAGCCCAGGTCCAGATGAAGAAGGCATCTGCCATCATGCAGCAATGCAGGCATTTGCCACCTCTGGAAACCAGGATTTGAGCTTTTAGAAGTTGAGCATACCAAATCAGTCCTTCCTCTGGAAAATTAGGGCCCTGGCTTCCAAAACATTTATGGATTTTGCAATGTGGAAAGTTCAATGTGAATTTAAAATGTAATTTCTTCCTGTAACTTAGCCACTAGTGCAGGTAAAAAATAGCTTAAAGTGGATAAGGTCATGCCCATGTAAAAGAAGATAGGGTAAATAGGGACCTTTGGATCTTCGGATCCATCTCCCAGCTTTATAGGCATCAGCATTACAGACCCCTTTCATGACTGTTCAACTTACACTCCTCAAAGCAGGAAGGGCTTTTGCTCCCACTGCTCTTCTTTCGTAGCTGTTCCACCACTGGGTTGCTTTAATGGTTTAAATCTCTTTTCTAGTAGCCAACCTTTATGTACTTCTTGCCATCTTATATTTCATTTGATCTTATGCCAACATAAATAGCTGAAATAGCTTTTTTTCCCTCCCTGGTGTTTATTCCTTCAATGTATGCAGGCAGAGCAGTCCCTCCCATCTCTGCTTTCCCGTGGCTGAGCTAAACAAGCCAGGTTATTTTCTTGCAGGAAATGTTCTTCATTTTCCCGACTGCCTTAACAAACTTTTTCAATACCTGCTCCCTTCAGTTCGTTGGTTTTGGACATGGATGGTGATGTTTGTGCACCATGTTCCAGGTGCAGTTCATCATGGCCTTAGACAAAATCTCGAGATATCATTTATTTCCCATAGAAAACACGTTTTCTTTTGCACCACAACATGATGCTCATCTTTTCCATGGCTACTGTTACACTGGGAACTCATAGTCACCTGATGTCTGGCTGCTTGTCTTCAAACAGATGAGCTACCATCATGAAGCATCCATTTCTTGTGCCTTGCATGCATTTTGAATCAATAAACTTCCTCCCAGTTCTACATTTCTAATCCTCAGGGTCTTCCTTGTGGTACCTTGATCCTCCTCTTGTGTTGATGATGCCTTCCAGCTTTGCATCATCAGAAATTTCAGACGTGTTCAAGATGTTTGTGCTAACATCATTAGATCCTGAAGAATGTTGCTTGTAATCTCCCTTCAGATAGCCAGTCAGATATCACCTACTTCTGTCCTTTGACTAGAAATTCCTGACAAACCTGACTTTGGCACCTATGTTAACTCCCTGTGGCATGCTATCCCTTCTTCCCAGCCATACCCTTATTGCCTGTCTTCATCATCGGAATTGTCTTCTTATTCTTCTCACATAAAGCACCGTACCAAAGCTAATAGTGTCATTAAAACACACCGGAGTTGAATTTTACGTGATGGAAGCCACCACCTCCTGTTGCTTGGAGTTCATGAGCTCTGCATGTTTCCCTTTCATATCAGCTGTCAGTGCTCTTGTTTCCAATCTCAGATCTTTTATCTGCCTCCTCTTTGTCACCCTGATCAATTCGTTCCTCTTGCTGAGAATGGAGACAGAGGATGTGTTTAGTTTGGAAGTCACATCTAGAGGCCATATCATATCTTTAATCACCATCTCATCCTCTGTGTACAGCGATTGCACGGCTTTCCCTGTTCTCCTCTGATACAAATGTCTGCAGAAGCCTTTCGGATATTTGCTTATATTATTCAACTTGGCTTGAAGGTGTCATTTCTCAACATCCCAACATATTCTGCTTTTCAAGCTTTCTTTACTGTCTAGCCTTTTATTTTTCCAGTTCCTTGTGGACTTCACTTATTCCTGCTCTTTGCCTTGTGGTGATTAGTTATCTGTGTTCTCTTCATATATTTTGCACGAGATACAGGCTGACAAGCAAAAGGGACTGGGATATCTTCAAATCAAAGTTTGTTCCTTGGAGATCCCAAGTCTTAGTTACTTCCCATTTTTGTTTAACATTAAATTTAAACAGGAAAAAAATGTGTCATCACTCATTCTGAGATTTTTTTTTATGAGTGACTTCTGCACTTATTACTTGCAGAAACATGACAGCTTGTTGGTTGAGTGGCTATAGATGAAATTTGTTAGCTGTGACATTCAGGAATATCTGGCTTCTATTAGGGTTATCAGTAATTTTTTAATATGTTTTTGGAAATCGATGTTTCCCACGCAAAGAATTAAAAGTTCTGAATCTGAGTGGTTTTTCCTTACCAGTAACAATGCAGAGATCATACCAGTATCGCTTGTTTTCTAATGGTGACAATCATAGAATCATTAAGGTTGGAAAAGACCTCAAGGATCATCAAGTCCAACCCAACACCACCTAACTCACTAAACCATGTCCCCAAGCACCACACCTACAGGCTTCTTGAACACCTCCAGGGATGGTGACTCCACCACTTCCCTGGGCAGCCAATACAGGGACCTCAATCAGCACCTTGCACAGGTGGTATATAGAGCACTATGCCAGCATTAAAAACTTGAACTCAAGTTGACTGAAGTTAGTGGAAGAACCTCCACTTTCTTCTGTGGACTTGGGTCTGGTCCTCTGATGATCCACACCGTGATTATGACATTGGGCTAATTCCACTTCAGCCTCTGTTGTGCTTTGAATAACATGTGAAATGCTTTACGAAGAGCCCATCTCCTACTTGGTCATCCCACTGACTAGACACAAATTTGGAGGAGGTTTAACCCAGAGAAGAGCTTGGCTT
Source organism: Syrrhaptes paradoxus (assembly GCA_013400615.1). Classification (NCBI taxonomy): domain Eukaryota; kingdom Metazoa; phylum Chordata; class Aves; order Pterocliformes; family Pteroclidae; genus Syrrhaptes; species Syrrhaptes paradoxus. The sequence goes on along the minus strand of VZTO01007568.1, from coordinate 48,101 downwards.
TCACAATATGTGCATTAAATTTACTTTAAGAGTTTGCATTTAATTTCAGGATGATCGACTGGGTGTCTTGGCCCCTGGGAAAGAACATAGACAAATGGATCATTGCTCTGCTGAAGGGTTTGGCCGCGGTGAAAAAGTTCAGCATCTTGATTGAAGTTACTCTTTCGAAAATCGAAAAGGTCAGTGGGCTCTTTTAAATGATGTTCTCCAGGACAACCTGCAGTTGTCTTGCTATGCAGAGGTCCTGATGTGTTAAAGGTTATGAAATAGAAGAAGCCAAGGATTTTATTCCTTCCCAAACTATGAAGTTCTCGTACAACCTGTCTTTGGGAACGGCACACGCTCTCCTTCAGTTGTGCCTGGACCTGTTGCAGGTAGGCACAGGCAAAATACATACCAGTGAGTGTATTAACAGTCCACACAGTCACAGGTCAGTTTTAAAGCCTTCAAAAACATTTTCCATGCTGTGGTCCTGCTGTTACATCCTTTGTATGATGGGGACAACACCTGGCTGAGCCTCCAATGGATGTCACCATAGATGTTATCGAGACCGTAATTATCAGTATTGGAACATTATCAGTAACTGCATTTGTCCCTGTGATCCCCCACATGCATTGGGCAGTGGGAGAGTAGCTAAGCATCTCTGGCTTTTTTTTATTTTTCCTTTTATTGTTAATGCATAGGAAAGGGACATAGCCCTTAAAATAACATCCGATTTTTGGAAGCTCTCAGAGTTATGATCTGAAAGGGGTAGAGGGCATTGTCAGCTTATGCCATTTTCTGTAAAGTAGGATAAATACAATAACTTAGCCCTTGAAAAAGGCCTTTTCTTTCTATCTCTTTGCCTGAAAGGTTAGTCATAAAGTTCCAAATATCACAATAAAAAAGAAGAGACACGTTAGAAAATCTAGCGTCCCTCTGCCTTGTCCATCAGGAGGTGTGGAGATGCAGTGGCCTTGCAGGAGTCTGCACCTCATTGTGCCAGGCATTGCACAAATCTGAGAGAGTAAGAATAACCCACATGGTATTTTGAGGATGCCCTGAAGCCATGCACTGGAAAAGAGATGACTCTGGTGACCTAGCTGCAAGCTGCTCGCTTCAACATCTGGCATGAAACAGGGACAGACCAGCAGCCGTGTTAGCTGCCCAATGCCTCTCTTTCCTGCCAGCCCCTTCTCCTGAGTGTTGTGGTACCAACCCACCTCATCTTTTCCTTTTTTCCTCCCCCACCAGGTCTTCTCCAAGTTGCTGTACCCCATCGTGAGAGAGGTGGCTTTGTCTGTCCTGCAGTACATGCTGCTGAGCTTCCAGCACTCCCACGAGGCTTTTCACCTGGTAAGGCTGCATCCGGCACTTGGATGAGGGTATCTCCCTGGGTGTAACCATGTCGTGGGGCAACACGGGTGGGATGGAGCCTAAGGGGCTGAGATACCGGGGAATATTTCCCCCATCTGCTTGATTTCACCGTGTGATGTCAACCCAATCCTGTCCACCCATTTGCGTCCTGTCCCGGCAGCTTCTCACCCTCTCCTGCAGCCCAAACAGCTTTTTGGGCACCACAGAGTCAGTGCTGAGATGCAGAGGCAAGTCCTGAGCCTAAAAGGAGTTGGTTGCCACAGATAGAGTAATCATGTTACATCAGACAGTGAGTTGCAGAGGTGAAATGGGGCTTTGCTTTCTCCTCTGATGGTTTTTCCCATTTTTCTTGAGGCTTACCAGCTGGATGACTCATCTCCAGGGATAATCAGTATAAAGCTAATTGGGGCTTGGCCCTTCCACATTTGAAATGTGTGCAATGTGTGCATGCTCCACCTTTTTTGTTTTCTGCTGTACTCTACCAGCTGGAAGAGTGAACTCTATGGGCAAGTGCATCCCCATGGTTCAACTTCAAAGCCCACCAGCCAAGAATGCAGTCAATGGAAATACATTGGATGGCCTGTCAAGCCACACCGAGGATCTCATCAGTAGTGCTCTTATAGTCATTCTAACCTGGTGTTTGCCAGCCCTGCAGGTAGAAGGGGAGGTTCCCCTCTTCCCTGCTCTTGCTCTTGGATCACTTGCTTCTCCTAGCCTCTCTCCCTCGTGCTGAGCCACTTGTACGGCCGTGTCCTGAACTGTGTTGTAAGAGGATCCCAGGTGAGACCCACTCTAGCAGAAAATGGTGATGGTCACTATTGCCCAGCTTGGGCTGGGTCTTGTTCAACCACAAAACTGCACTATTGCACTTGCCTGGAGAAGGAAAGGGGAGGAGGTGGAGGGATGGCCCAGGGCAGGAAGGAGTGCAGGGCTGTGCTGACCCGTTCTGGTTTAGGATGTAATTTCAGGGTCAAGTATAGAAGATACAGTCCCATATCTGTTCCCACCTTTCAGCTGAGGTGCGGTAGATGTTGCCACTCTGGCTTTGGGATGCGTTAGGTGAAACCTTTGCATCGAGAGTGTCTCACAGGGCTAAGGCAGTGGAAAACAAGGAATATATCCTTAAACAGCTCTTGCTGCTTCCTAAGCAGACGCCTGAGTGTCCCTTGGACTCAGTGGGCCCCATCCCACGTGTGACTTTACATTCTCACCACTATGGGGCACCCATTGCCACTTCTTGAAGTGATGGGTGGTCCTTCACAGCATTGCACAGCATCGGTGCAAGAAGACTTCAATACTGGATCAGAACACTTCCACTTCACGAATTCTCCACTGTTAAAAGCAAAACCCACTTTCAGCAACATTTGAATCTGCTCTTTTCATTTCCACGGTGATATTTTATATTTTATATTTTATATTTTATATTTTATATTTTATATTGCTGTTGACACTAAGACACAACTCTGCTTCTCTCTGGCGTTACCCCTGGAATGCTGCAATTAAAAAACAAGGCTGAAGGCAAAGGCATGCTTGCAGTGATTGAACTGATAAAAGAAGTAATGGAAAATTACTCCTATTAATGTTTGATTTTATACTTTTTTTATTAAAGCCCTTGCATTTGGCTTTCCACCTAAAGTTCACAGAATAAACAGATAAGGCTGGAAAAAATCAACGCTAGCCAACATTTTCAACTGACGTTTTTTCATTCCTCAGATGGAGACACTTTAAATGAGCCCGAATTTCTTGAGAAACTCTTCTGTTTCTAAAAATAGTGTCGTTCCAACGGATTGTCTTCAGTTGGGCGTCCAAATTTTGAAACACTCCAAAAGCCGTCAGTTGCTCTTGGCTTGAAGTTTCCAACTGCAGCCCAGCAAGCATAAACTTCCTCCCCTATTTTTAAAAAACAGAGCACAAACCTGTCTTGCTTCTTATCTTTTTGTGTTTGCCCTGGCACTTTGGAAGGGTTTTGAGAATTGTTCCCATCACAACTTAGCAAAATATTGATGTATAAAATGCTACTGGGATTCACTTGCTTCTCCAAAAAAACTTTCCTGTTGGAAAGGAAATGGTTAAAAATCTCCACTATTTGAGGAGAAAGAAAAGGAGAGAGAGAAAGAAGAGAGGAAGACGAAGGGAAGAAGACTGGACCAGCAAATGGCCAGATTGGTGATCCTGGGACTTTACTCCGGGATTGTTCCAGGGTAAAAATAACATAAAAAATAAATATGAAAAAGGTTGCGTAAGTACCCAGGGTCATTCTAGCACATCTGCAGGGTTGGAAATTGGATATTAATTCTCTGAGCAGCTGCAGGGTCAGCAGAGGGTGCCCGTGAGCAACGTATCGTTATTTGCGTCTGCTTGTTCATTTTAAAATTTTCTAGATGAAAGCAAAATAACAAATGGGCTGTTTATGTGCCTGTCACCACCCATCCGACCATACCAATTCCAGTTGAGTTTACACAGTATAAAACAAAACACACCAGACCAGCCAACACTTCTTGTAGGCTAATTCATCCGCCTCATAGGTTTGAATCCCTGTACTTGACAGTCAGCCTATAATGCTCCTTTCCACCGTGGGTATGTGATTTAGAAGAGATTGATCTGCACAAAGAATGTTAATTGAAGGATGAAAAAGCAGCAGCATGAACCTGCAGGTGTTGTGCAATGTGAAACCCTCTAAGTTCTGTAGCATAGAATCATAGAATGGTTTGGGTTGGAAGGGACCTTGGAGATCATTGAGTTCCAACCCCAACAGAAGAGTTGTTGAGTTTACCGGGTGAAGGACGAAGTCCAGAATGGGACTGAAGTCAACTCTTGTTGGCTGGCTTTTCTGCCTGGGAGTGAATTTCGTTCCCCTGCATATGTGTTAAAGCTCTGTGAGTAATTTGGAGCCATTTTTGATCTAGTGAACTTTCCTTTTCCAGCTGCTCCCTCACATCCCCAGGCTGGTGGTATCTCTGAAGAAGGAGGACTCCAACTCTGCCACTAGTGCCCTGGAGCAGCTGGCTGAGCTCATCCACTGCATGTTCTTCCGCTTCTCAGGATTTCCAGATCTCTACGAACCAGTCTTAGAAGCGGTTAAAGTAAGACACGTACCTCTGGACCGTTTTGTTGTGTCTTAGTTTGCATCCTAGTGCAGAGGGACTGTCCTAGTGGTAGGGATGCCCTAACCTCAACACCTCAAATTGTTCTTGAAGAAAGGGTTTGAAATTCTGAGTTTGAGCTCCATGTAGGCAAGTTGAGACTCTCTTATGGTGGGCCTGCAGAAGTCCTGATCTTGCTTGTGTGTTTCAGCTATAACTTTAATCTTGAATGCCTCTAAGGGACTAATACTAGCAGCTAAACACTTCCTCGCATGGATGCATGTTCATGCAAAAAGTGAGGGAAATTAATTGCATGAACACCTTTAGCAGAGGCGTTTTGCAGTTGCCTGTTACTAATTATTCACGTGGAAAGATAACGATTGGTAACGCAGATCTCTCTTTCCAAGGCTCTTCCTATTCCAAACGAAGACCGGATTAAACACCTCTTGGGACAAAACGCTTGGACCTCCCAGAAGAACGAGCTGGCCTGCTTCTACCCACGCCTGGCATCCAAATCGGAGACAGGAAAGATTGGGTTAATTAACTTGGGAAACACCTGCTACATGAACAGCATCATCCAGTCTCTTTTCATGGCTTCGGAGTGAGCTTTTGTTCCCTTGCTCCCACCCAAGACTTTTCCAGGGGTTGCTCATCGCGCTGGTTTTCCATCTCATGGTTCACATCTCTGCTTTTCTTTTGCAGCTTTCGGCATTCAGTGTTGAATTTAACTGAGGGCAACTCCCAACCCCTGATGACAAAGCTTCAGTGGCTCTTTGCGTTTTTGGAGCACAGTCAGGTAATTATTTCATGTTCTAGTTATTTGTTTGGACTGTCGGCTGCGGAAAGGCTCGTCTCCAAGTTGCTTCCTGCCAACTCCAATGTGCTGATAAGGAGCTGTGGATCTTGGTGGGTTTTTATAATGGGACAAATTTTTGTTTATATGGGAAAGGCTAATTTTGGGGGTGGAGGAGGCAAGCTCCTATCACCCATGAAAGCGAGCTGTGTTCACACCAGCCTGCCTGTCTTCAGCCTGTGGTCTTCCTGGTTTGGACTGATGTAATAACTAATAGTTTTGACAACGCAATCCATTCGGTAATGGTTTACATATGTGGCCAGCTGAAAGCCTTTTGGTAGAAAGCAGAGGTTTTTGTTTCTTGCTGTGCAGCAAGGAAGAAGAGCAGAGCAGCTCGCTTATCCCTGTGGTTCCCAGCAAAGCAGAGGCAATTGATGAAAATTGCCTTAAAAGTGGTTTTGTTAAAAAAAAACAACACCAAAAAGCACAATGCACAAACCACCCCCTGCTTTAGATTCCAAATCCTCTGTATTTGAGGGCAACTAAAAATGAAAATAACACCCTTAAACAAATTTCTTATGAACGCTTTCTTAATAAACCCGAAATGAAACACGGGTGATGCCTGGAGATACAGATAGGTCATATCTAGCTCCTCTCCTGAAAATACATCTTTCTGTCACTAGAAAGACATGGTTTTGAAAGTCCAGCAAATTTTCCCTCCCTGTGAAACCAGTCATTTGGGCTTCTCCATTTTCCAAGCCTTGATTGATAGAGCTGGCTTGTTGCATTGTGATATTGTGTCGTTACAGATGACTTTTGGGGGAAAAATATAGACAACCTGTTAAATTTAATATTTGGTCAGAGGAGAGTCTAGTTTTTGATGTCAGATTAGGGTGTTGGCGATCTGTGATGAGCAAATACAGATGTATATTTGTTTGTTGTATAGTTTCCTGCTAATTTCCTAATAGCCTTCTAGTTATTTTTCTTCTTCAGGCTGTTTTTAAAGTCACTTCTTTGCCAAAGATGGGTCTTTTTCCATGTTCATTAGACATCAGCTTCCTATCAGCAGTGATTACATTATCTGGTAACGCAGATTACCTGCCTGCAGTGATCAGAATGACGGGTGGAAGTTTAGTGGATTTTTTTTTTTTTTTTTTTTTTTTTCAAGAAGGGATTTTGTGAGAGAGATCCTGATCAAATTAAATGGAGCATCAAATTAAATTCAGGCTGAATTAAGTAGAACTTGTCTGCGTCAGGCCAATAAACCATTTTAAAATTGAAGGGAGAAATAAACACGTGGATATTTTATAGAAGTATATATAACATAATGGCTGAAATTCATCTTTACAGTTCTGGCTTCCAACAAACCAAGAAAAATTTCCTGTGAACTGTGATTAGCCCTTGTAGGGGGAAAAAAAAGGGAACGTTATCAGTCACATAAGCTCACCCTGATCCCAGTGAAGCATCCAGAAAGACCCTCCTCTACCCTCTCCATCCTCTTAATGTGAAATAAAAACCAGATCCCCCTGGTTAAAAACACTTCTCCTTCTTCTGTGTTGCTGCCAGAGACCTGCCATCTCACCCGAGAGTTTCCTCTCTGCCTCTTGGCCACCTTGGTTCACGCCTGGTGCTCAGCAGGACTGCTCGGAGTATCTCAAGTACTTGCTGGACCGGTATGTGGCAAGCGCCGTGATTTTGGTGCCTGGTGACAACAGCACTTTGGGGTGAAAGATGGTGAGAGTGGTCCGGGGCTCCTTGACAAAACCCTGGTTTGGGGGTAAGGTCAGAACTTCAAGTTCAGCTTGAAAATTTCTCCTTTTGCTCTGAAGGCAAAGGGAATTGCACCAAGATCAGAGATTTGCCTGACAAGCCACTTAACCTCCTCCATAAAATTGGTTTTGCCTTTCTCTTATCTAGAAATTCTGAGCTCTGGTGTCCCAGCGATCCCCCTAGAAGTGAGGGGTCAATGGCACACAGAGACCTCAGGTTCCCAAATCCTGCCCAAATCCTCCCCACCTGCACATGGCACCAGATCCCTGTGCACTGGAGGGTTAACCCAGATTAACCCCTTCAAGCGAAGAATAGAAACCCTACTTTAGAAACTACCTCTTGGTGTTGTATCAGTGCATAACACATTTTTTTTCCCCTACCGAAGGTTGCACGAAGAAGAAAAAACCGGAAAAAGGATCTACCAGAAACTCAAGGAATCCAGCTTGATGTCTCAGGCAGTGGAGCACCATTACTTAAACAAGACACTGATTGAGAAGATGTTTGGGGGTAAAATGATGACAAAGATCCGCTGCTTGAAGTGTCTGAATGTCTCCTCCCGAGAAGAAGCCTTCACAGACCTGTCGCTAGCTTTTCCTCCGCTGGACAGGCTGGTGCGAGGGAGCACGTCTGTTTTACCGATGGAGGAAATTGGCCCACAGTATATTGAGCCTCCTGAAAACTCGAACCAGCTGATGGGGTCTCCCTGGATCCTGAGGAAGCCCCCCAAGGCCGGAGACCCTGCAGCCCCACCAATGCCAGTGGAAACATTGGGTTTCCAGGAGCCAGGAGAATTGGCAAATCGCTTAAGCGGCAATGCTGTTGGCACGGATGCAGCCAAAGACCCTCTCTCGGCTTTTGGGGAGCAGGCATGTGCTCCCAAAGACTCCAGATCCGTCCTGGATTTAATCAACTATTTTTTATCCCCGGAGAGATTGACAGCAGAGAATAAATACCACTGTGAGAAATGCGCTTCCTTGCAGGACGCCGAGAAGGTGGCAGAGCTGACGGAGGGTCCACACTACCTCATCCTCACGTTGCTGCGCTTCTCCTTCGACCCACGGACCATGAAGAGGAAGAAGATCTTGGACAATGTCTCCATCCCCGTGGTGCTCAAGTTGCCTGTCCTTGTCACCCCGGAGGACACTGAGGAGATTTGCCAGCACGGGAAGGACAGGGCTGCCCCGGGAAGTGGTTTCGTGTCTGTCGTGTATGACCTCTGCAGCGTGGTGGTGCATTCGGGCATCTCCTCCGAAAGCGGTCACTACTATTGCTACTCAAGAGAGTGCACTGACACTGTCCCCCACGGGCAGCCCCAGGATGGAGAGCCAAAACCAGCCTCCGACAAACAGCTGGACTTTGAAATCCAGTGGTACCTCTTCAACGACACCAGGGTTTCCTTCTCCTCCTTCGAATCGGTCAGCAACGTCACCTCTTTCTTCCCCAAGGACACTGCCTATGTCCTCTTCTACAGGCAGCGGCCGGGCAGGCAGAGCTGCCCTCTGCATGAGGCTCTGGCTGAAGCTGGCCGCCTGCACGGGGAACCCTCCCTCCACAAGGACTTGATGGAAGCTATTTCCAAAGATAACATCCTCTACTTGCAGGTAACTCCCGTTGCTGTGCACAGCAGGGTGTGATCCTGCGGCTCACGGGCCACATTCCCACCCATCCGGGCAGCAGCAGGGTTGTGTCCTGTGGATAAATCCGTATGGGCAGATACCTGCCTGCTCCCTGAAGCCAAATCCCTTTTTGTTTTTAGCACCCACATACAAGCAGATTGCAGTTTCCCAGTGGGCATTGAGGTTGGTGCAAGACACCCCATGGCCATGCTCAGGGTTGACTTGTTGTTGCTCACCCCAGGCAGCTCTGCCAGATATTTTCTCCTAAGTGCCTGGGAAAGATGGGTAAGCTGGGAATACAAACCAGAGCAGATTTTATTCAACTAGTGGAGTTCAACACTTTCCAAACAGCAGCGTCCCATAGGATGTGGGACTGGAACAGGTTGCCCAGAGAAGCTGTGGATGCCCCATCCCTGGAGGGGTTCAAGACCAGGCTGGATGAGGCTTTGGGCAACCGGGGCTAGTGGGAGGTGTCCTTGCCCATGGCAGGGGGGTTGAACGGATGATCTTTAAGGTCTCTTCCAACCCATTCCATGATTGCTTCTATGTGAGCAGCATGGGGGGTATTTGAGGGGTCCCTCCTCTCCCAGAGGTGACATGGAAGGGTTGTTTTTTGGTTGCTGGAGAGATGCAATGCTTTGCTCCATAGATAAGAACATGGCCTGGTCACCCTGGTTTAATTTGGAGGAGGCTCCCGGGGGTGACCAAACAATCTTCCAGCTCCTCAGGGAAGGTGGGAGCATCCCCCCACCCAGCTCATTTAGCCACAGATAAGGGCAATATCCTTGTGTTATTTCTCCTCCTTCTTTCTCCCAGGAGCAGGAAAAGGAAGCAAGGAACAGAGCCGCCTACATTTCCACCTTGCCGAAATCCCCGCTGTGGTGGAGAGACTTTGACAGGGACAAGGATGATGACAACTCATCAGGGGGCTGCAGCCCAGCTGCAGGCGGGGGTGGATCCGGCTCCTTTCATGGACTTGTCTTCTAGCCACCAAGTTAAACCAGACAGTCAATGTCCTTGGGGACAACCCAAAGCCAGAGGCTCCTCTTCCTCGCTCTGATGATACCGAGCATCTTGGAGGAGGATTTGAGGAACATTTCAATGGAGAAGGACTCAGGGGCTGATTTGGAGGCCCCTGGAGGGTCCCACTGCTTCCTATGCACTTGGTCTTCACGCCTTAATGTAACTAAGCTAACGCGGAGATGAGCAGCTGCCGACAGCTTGGAGAAGTGCCCTTTTGCTTCAGCGTAGCCGTGTCTTGCCTGCTGTGAGCCACGCCACCAGCCTGGGGATCTCTTCCAACCAGTGATGGAGATAGAGATGATGGAGATGGAGATGACGGAGTTGAAATAGTGAGGCCCCAGGGATGGAGATGTTCCATGCTCATCCCATCTGCAGCCCTTCCTGCGACTGAATCAGTTTTTAGGGGGACCTCTGCTTGGTTGTTTTTATTTAATGTGGTTTTGAGAATCCACCTTGACATACCTCTAGAGGTGGAAAAGGACGAAAATAAAGCCAAACAGCCAATGTGGCAGCGATGATCTGCTGGGGTGGTGAGCCTGTAAGTCTGCTTGGTCGCAGCAAGCGGTAGCAGGTCTACCAGAGGGGTTTTGTGCAACATTACAAAGGACCCAGAAGAGACGGAGGGCCACAAACCCTTCCAGTCAAGAGGGACTAACCTGGTCCAGTTGGGGTTTTTTGGGCTTCAGTGAAGCCCCATTGTGTTACTGGTGACCTCCAGATGCTGCTAGTGTACACAGCAGGCCCAGACACACAGCTGTTTTCCCAGATGTGTCTTTAGGATGTGGTTAGTCTCTTTCTGGTGTTGTCATCTCATGGCTTTCTGGGCTGGATCTGCCCTTTAGAACTTGGACTTTCCTTTGGGATACCTTGAGCTGAGCAGCAAATGACAGAGCCCTCCCTAAACTCACTAGCTATTTTTGTTTTAAATGCTGATTTGCAAGGAGAGTAACCCAACCAGATACATCATATATGTAAATACCTACTATGTAAACCAATGTATTATACAAATCAGTAATAGGACAGGGGCTGATTTTGGTGGCAGGAGACCATCTCAAGCCCTGGGCAGTGTGTCTAGAGGACCACATCTCCTTCCCACATCCCTCCCCAGCCGTTGTCCCTGCCTGCTCCTCCCTTGTGCCTGCAGTAGAGATTTCTCTAGCTCAAGTGGCAGAGACTTGTGCCTTAGGTCCAGGGTGCAGGACCTAATCCTGACCGTGGAGTATTGGGGTGGGAATATGGTGTTGCTGTGGAGGGAAAAGCAAAGAACAGATATTGCTACGGATAATGCAAGCAGGAAGTCTGCTATAGAGAGGACACTTGGGATCAAATCTCTGGTGTATACTATCATATTCTTTTATTGCCTTTCCTATATCTAAATAAAGGAAATTAATTAATTCAACATAGAGGCTTAATGTCTTAATGCAATACTCATAGCTAGTGGGCTGATGGGTCAAATAAGAGATGGGAAAGCTGATGGGAGATGAGCATCCAACCTCATGGACGTGGGACAATCCCACAGAGTGGTGGCTTGGGAGATGGGAGCAGAGGTGGGATGGGGACCCCAGCCTGCAGCTGGGTGGCCTCTGAATGGAGGTCACAATCCTATTAGTGGGGTTTTGTAGACGAGCAGTGGAGTGTGTTTGTTGTATTTAAATCCCCTAGACTTAAAGCGGTGCCAAGAGGAAATTAATCTGGACCCGAAGCTGAAGTTATACAAAGAGTACAGTATTTCCTGGTATTATTAATAGATTTTTATGAACCTCCTGTCCAAAGAGGTTGCCGAAAGCATTCGTGTTGCTTTCATGCCAGCTCCTTGCTTTGCGCTGGAATGTCACCTGGAGGCATTTTCTGGGCCGTGTGCTGGAAGGTGCTTTTGCAGGAGACGTGTCTCTGCCTTGATGAGATCCTAATCTAAATAATCAAGGCAGATAATCAGCCCAACGTGAAAATGGAGCAGCTGTATCATAGCTATGCTCTTCCCTGAATATGTCTTTTTTTTTTCCCCCCAAGATTTTCTGAGATGAGCAGAGGCAAACTGCACGCAGATGGCAGCCTGGATAGTTTCAATGGTATAAGGAGGTGATCTGCTTTAGTCTCTGCTCATTTCTTATAATTCTTAGCATTGGACTTTCCTTTTGGACTCAGCCCTGAACCTCTGTTTTCACAGCATTATCTACAGATGCTCCACCACACTGCTCTCAATCCATTCATCCCCCAGTCTGTATTGACACTGGGGATTGCCCGGACCTGTGTGCAGGACCTTGCACTTGGCCTTGTTGAACTTCATGAGATCCACACGGACCCACTCCTCAGGTCTCGTCCAGGCCTCTCTGCATGGCATCCCTTCTCTCTAGAATATCAACCACACCACTCAGCTTCGTGTCATCTGCAAACTTGCTGATGGTGCACTCAGTCCCACTGTTGGTGTCATTGATGAAGATATTAAACAGTATTGGTGCCAGTACAGACCCTTGAGGGACACCCCTCATTGCTGATCTCCACTTGGACCCTGAGCCGTTGACTGTAACTCATTCAATGTGGCCATCCAGCCAATTCCTTATCCATCTAAAGGTCCATCCATCAAACCCATATCTCTCCAGTCTAGAGGTAAGAATGTTTTGGGTACTGTACCAATGGCCTTACAGAAGTCTAGTATAGCATTAGTATAGTACAGTACTATCTATGCTCTACCAACTATAGTATATACTGTATTTATATTAGTGTTTGTAATACCAATATGGTATATTGGTAAAGTATATACTATAGTATATACAGTAGTATGGTCCATAGTGTCACACATGCCGCTGGCCGAGTAGAGCCTGTAGGGGAGTCCTCAGCTCCAGGTTTGGGATCCCAGATGTGCTGCAGACGTGAGGCGATGCTGCTCTTGCCTGAAAAAGGAGGTTACAGGGTACAGGGGCCATGCTGTAGGGAGATGTCTTTCCCCAGGTGTCTTTTTTTTTTTTTTTGAAGTAGATATAAGTCTGTTGAAGGGGGAGGTTTGAACTTTTAACTCTGGGGAAAAAGATTTGATTTTGTGCTTAGGTTTTATGGGTGATTTGGTGTCCTGAGCTGAGGCTTACCAGGTGTTGAGCTGCTAGTGGGCGAGGAAGGCAGCATTTGTCCTCACCCTGCACACATCAAAGTGTATCCCTGGAGCAGATACATAGCATGAAATTCACTTTAGCAGCTGAAAAACACGATTTGGGTTCTGGCACGAGGAAAAACCCTAGCTACATCCTAAAGGCCCTCATTGCACAGATAGGACACTTGAAGCTGTAGGAGATACTTGGCTACACGCTGGAAAGATGCTCTGAAAGCTTTAAAGGTGTTGCATCATTCAACTTGACCCGGTCATTCATTCCCCCGTTCGCTCCCCACTCCAAATCCATGCTGGGAGTCACCAATGAGAGATGTCTTTTTATTATAATTCTTTTATTTTCCCGTTGCTTTCCCGCTGCACATACAGTACTTAAAAAATGAGATCACCTTCACGTCAGCCATGTACCATGTTTATTAACAGCAAAAAAAAAGTATTACCTAGGCTTCATTCAAGACCAATTTACAGGATAAATAATTGTTTCAAATTACTTAAAAAAAAACCAAACAACAAAACCCCAAAGAATAAATTAATAACTTAAGTGATTAGCTGTCCACAGTGATTTGAAAAACTTAATAACCATTTAAACAGTGACACCACAAGAAGACACGTACTGTACAGTTTGCCACAGATTACTCTTATCCTTCCTTCTACAAATGGAAAAAAAAATTAAAAATACTCCTCTTTAAGAACAGTCATAGGCTTTGAAACACACAGAACATCCCTGCGAATTGGGATGGCTTCAAAGCCGGGGCTCTGCCCCTCCCTCGCAGCAAGCTAAGAAACAAATGGAGAAAACTACCCTAATTTACCCGGGTCCGTTCCTACGCAACAACGCCCAAAGTCAACGGGGACCCATTGACTTTGCTAAGGGCTGGGTTGAGTGGGACATAACTACTTTAAAGGTTTGGTCCTAACCCTATAGGATTCATCAGTGGGCTCCCCATGGAGCCCAGGGTCCTGCTCCCTTCCCCTCTCCATGATGTGCTTCAGCCACCACGTCCATAGGGCTCTCCAACAAAACGTGGTATTTTCAGGGTCAATGTGGCAGCAGAATGCTGAAACTGTGCAAATGGCTTTTCCCCTATCCCCTCACTCAGGAGTAAATCCCGACAAGATTTTTCAACCTTGGTAATTAAGGACAAGGGGTTTTTAATGAGTTTTGCAGAGCGGGATGTGCAATGCTGTGTGTGATGCTGGGCATGACAACGGGGTAGCACCACACGCCGACCGGCCGTTGCATGCAGACTCAAAGCAGCTCTTTGCATTATTGTCAATTCATTACACCTCACGACACATCTGTGAAGAGGGGAAATAAGTAATAAAAATCTTCATTTCACAAGCCGGAGAGAAAGTGAGATACAGAGAGTGCAAATGAACTCCCTCGTCCCACCTGAAGATAATGTGTGTCACCCGAAGAATGACGATAAAAGTGATGGCTTCTTATCTCTGGGGCTTGGGACAAACCTCTCCCATACAGTCAACCCACTGGCCTACAAATGCACCCGTTGTATATTAGCAATGGGCTGCAGCAAAAATTAAGAACCGTCTGATTGAAAGCAAGTCCATTGAGAAGCTCTTTGAGCTCAAGAGATGGAGCAATGTGGCCCAGTTCCTGCTCCAGATGTTGCTGGCTGGTGTTGAAATTTGGACACCACGTGCCAGGACTGGCTGGCCATGGGTTGGTGGTGGGAGAGCTGTTTGGTGACACCTTGCTACATATCAACTTTTCTCAAGAGCAGCCACTGAAGTAGCAACCTGATTAACAGTGCAACTCTAGGAGTTGCGAACATGGCGATAAAATTGCGACTACAAGGATGAGGCATCAAGGACAACCTGATGGAGGGATGAACTGCTCCAGGCCAAGGAGAAATCATGACCAAAAGGTGCACATCTCTACCTGCAATGCCTCATTAACAGTCGCAAGAACATTGCGTACACATGGGCAGGTTGATGCTTTCTGGGCAGAGAGGCATGCAGACTCAGCAGGGGACCTAAACTGGTTTATTGGCCCTTATGATTTGATACTGGACTGGTCTCTCTGATTCTCTTGATGGCTTTTTGATGGCCACACATGTCCTCTGTCTCAGTCCCTGGCTGGGGTTGGGGTTAGGCTCTGCTTTTTGCCCTTCCTTTTACAAGTGGGGCTTCTCCACAGGCACATCCCAACTGTACCCACCTCATCCAGACAACATCCCTCCAATGGGACATGGTTCTACCCTCCACAAGGAGCCATGCTTAGGAGTCAACTCTTCCTGGTACGCTCAAAGGACTGGGACCCTGGTGTGCAAGTGCTTGTGTGGGGCTCCAGGGAGCCCTGGGTCAATGTCTATCCTAACAAATTTAGAGGTTCAAGCTGTCCCCAAGCTGCTTGGGCTGTGTGTCTGTCCTGGATGCCTTGGCCTGGGCCAGCCAGCCCTCTCCCAGGTGCAAGGGATGGCCTCAGTGTGGGTTAGGGCACCTTGCTGGGCAGTATGGCCTTAGGGGTTGAGCTGTGCCTTGCCACTTGGCTTCATGGATGGAGAAGACGTCCCGGCCCTGTTTAGGATTCTGTAGGATTCCAGTTACCGCCTTTGGTCCTTCCTTCAAATGGAGGAGTCCCTGCTCAGCCCTGGCAGCACAGAGTGTCAGGGTAAATTGGGGGGAAGAAATGTCTCTAGATCCACCTCCTGCTCCAAACAGGGTCAGCAGTGGGGTGTGACCCTCTTGCTCAGGGCTTGATCTAATCTGTTGAAAAGCTCCAAGGATGGAAATGGCACAACCTCTTGGGACACCCTGTGAAGCCGTGGTAGTGTTGCCCCACAATCAGCCCAAGGGAGCTGCAGAGCAAGGTGTCCTCCAGCATGGCCAGATCCCTACCACCTTCTGGTAGGCCTTCTCCTGACCAACTCAATACCAGACACACACCCTGGGGTTCCCTGAAATCCAGAGTGCTTAGGCATCATGTGGTTGGGCAGGTTGACCCCCTTGAGAGCCAAGCATCCTGGGTTAAGTCCCAAGAGTGGTGGTAGCTCCCCTCCCATAAGCACATGGTCTTTACCAAGCAAAACCCCTCTCCACAACCCAAAACTTCTCTGTAGATCTGACTCAAGGACATGGTGAGGACCAAGACTCCAGTCTTGCTGGCAAACACTCCTGCCTTCACTCCTCTCAACCACATGTTCCCCATATATAACCCTTGCCAGGTGGCCCTGGGTCCAAATCCATCCCACGTAGCCCCCAGTCAACCCAAGCCTTAGCCACCTTTTTGTTCCAGCTCTGAATTTGGCCCTAACATACACTCAGCTTTGCCCTGGCACAACCTGCACTCACATATATTTTCTTTCTCTGACTTGAGACTAAGCCTAATCCTGGCATCCATTTAGAGCTGGAAATGTATTTCCCACCTAGCACTAAAATGTCAGTTCCAAGCAAATCAGCTCCAAGGCATCTCACCAGGCAGAGGAACCGTGAACAGCAGTCGCACACTCACAGCAAGAGATACACACTTTTGGAGACTTCTGCCTTTAAAACCACCAGCTCAGTTGTTTTAAAGCTCAGGGAGAACTTTGAGCCATGGCCTTGGCACTTCATTAAACTAAATATCGAGCTCATGATGCTTGTCCCACAGACAACCCTTCTCCGTGAGCACACACGCACGTGCGAGCACATCCCTTTTCTTAAACGGGACTGTAGCGCTGAAGGGCAGGCTCTGACGTGAAGACTCACGCCATGTTAATTGCAATTAAAATGAATCATTTGTAATGTTCTTGGCTTCCTAAAATACCTATTTCTAACAAAAGAGTCAGTCATACTTGAGCATCCAAGTATAGAGTGGATGTGATAAGCTCAATGCCTTCAGGACAAAGTTCTTGGCAGTCTGTGTAATTAAACCAGCTGCTTTTCAATATGGTTTAAGACTAAATACTGCACAAACATTAATCATCAGGGACTGCTGTAATCAGCTCGGCAACCGTCAGGAATGACTATTTCCACTGCAGCCATTGATTACTTAACGGCTTTCAGGAGAGAGCAATGTAGTCGCAACTATACGGCAATGAATGGAGTCTACGGGCTTCTACGTGGTTTGGAAGGGCCGTTTGCTTGGTGCTCAGCAGCAGAAAAATTGGGAGGAATATATCTGTTTCTGGGAAAACATAGATCTCACTGCAAAGCAGGGAGGGACCAGCAACCGGCAGTTGCAAAATAACTACTTTTGGTCTGTCTTCATCCTTGGTCTGCCAACTGCAACAGGCCAGTTGCTGGGGATGTTCGTGAAAGCAAATCATCAAAACAGGAGGGCTGAGCCCGGGAAAACAGATATTCCATGCCACTGCCTGCCCCATGAACAAATAAAGATATTTGTGGGACGTGGAGAAAAAGGACTAGTTTCTCCACTATCACAAAGGGCTTTTCCAGTCTTAATTAACGCTTTGGATTAAATGTGGGAGTGGGCACTGGATGCACCTAGTCCTAGCACAAAAGCACAGGGCATCAACTCAGCAAAATGCGTCCCAACCCGCTGTGTTGTCTCTCAAGCCACTGCATCACCAGAAACTACAACTGCCGCTGCCTTCCCCTTGCCTGCCTGCTTTCAGGGAATTTTTGGGACTTGTTGAGCTCCCCATCTTCCAGGTGGAGAAAAAGACTCAATCCCAGCATGGTTAATCACTTGATTTCTCCAGGCTTTTGGTCCGGTTCAAGATTTTTTTTGGCCTGAAGTTGGGCTCAGTTTCGTCTCGAGAACAGTTGTGCTGTTTTACTGAGAGAGACCCAAAGCAACATAAAGGACTCTTCCCAAAATTGCTGCTGCAATCCACCCCGGGGGTGGCTGTATTTTAATGTGAGAGAAGGCAAACAGCACAATTTTGGCAGGGAAATACATCCAGTGTGCACCATAACCCTTCTCCCCCAACCTCACCTTCCTTTGTATCCGCCTAGAAGTTTAGAGGATGAAATAGGAAAAATCAGCTTCCCACTGGAATCACATGTGGTTTTTGGTGGGGATGGGGAGCTCACCCCCAGCTGGGTGAACACACGCTTCAGTGGGCTCTGGATCAGGCCCAACATTTATTCTCCCCTGAGATGTGGTGATGAAAGGAGCTATAGAAATACGAAGCACTGTACTCTGGTCTTCATTTCATTATCTCACCATGCAAGAGTCCAAGCCCCCAAAGAGAGGCAAAGGCACTTGCAGGCTGTAGCACACTCCCAACCTTCAGAAAGCATCTGGCTGTGCTAAATGTTCCCCTTTGGGTCTTTTTTTTTTTCCCTTCCTAGATGATTGTTATTTTTATCACAAGCATTAGGATATTTGCTTCATTATTCCTGTAAAAGGCCAACACTTCAACGTCTTAAAAGGGTTGTCAGAGCTTTTCCATTAATATCCTCCCCTTTCACGGCACGCAAGAAGAAAATATAAACTAGTGTTGGAAATTCAAGATTTATTTTACCAGCATCCAGCCCTTAAGGGACTGGTATCCTATCCCTGTGTGGGTCATGTCTGGCCCTTTCTAAACTCAGACCAAGATTAAACAAATGTGTTAATGCTTACGCATCAATAATCAATACAACTTAGTGGTGTCGGAGGAATGTAGAGCCCGTGGCACTGGGAGGGGTTCAGCTTGCTCCAGCTATTTAATAAATATTATTACCTAATCTTTCTAATGTCTCCCTCATTTGCCTCTCGGTTTGTGGTCGGCCTGTTTATCCGCTTCAGCGCTCGCTGTCTGGCAATCAGGCTGCTCCATGGCAATCGTTAGTCTTTCCTGTTTTCATGAGATCATGAATTATTATCTCTGCAATAAGCTGTCCCTTCCTTCTCGGCTCTCTGCTTCCAGCAGCTGCCTGGGGAGAGATCCCAAAGCCTGGATGTGTCAAGGATGCTGGCAAGGGGCAACAGCAGATTCCCATCCATAATTAGAGGTCAGGGTTGTTAATGTCAACAAGCTCAATTTCTGTGTTGAGGAAACATTGCTTGAAGATGGAGAGAAAATATCTAGTCCAGCCCTTTGCACCCACCACAAGCCAACCATAATGCTACATTAAAGCTAATATTGAAACACCTTCCTCTGACTCTCCTGACCAGCCTCTTCCCAAGCCTCAGGCCCCACCATCAACCAACATTTCAATTACTCTACTCCTTTCCTCTAAGATACACCCCACCGGACCTCTTCACCCAAGACCAACCTCTGCAGCACAGCATCTGCCTTTTCCCTGTCCTCACAACAGCCTCTTGTTCCCTCCTTGTCACTCATCCTCATTCCAGTCCAGATATACAGGGTCTCCAGAGCCTCCCTGAACTCCTCATACTCAACCACAAAGCTTCTCAAGATGGCCATGCATGTAGGACTCTCACTCTATGGGCTTCTTTTGGTGCCACCAAGGGCAGATTTTGGTTGTTAGGGCCAGATTCACAGGCAAGTGGTTTCAGATAGGCAGTGGGTCAGGGCTCAAACTCCACCATCCAAAGCCAATCTCTCCAGCCCATTGACTTTGAGAGGTGCTGGAGAGCATCATCAGCAGAAGACACCCCAACGAGCTTGGCTGTTTCACACATGTATGTGTGTGCTGGAATATATGTATCACATGTACATACATATCGTATGTATGATGGGGCAAGTCCTGGGCTTCAGAGTCAGCTCAGTGGGACAGTCTTGATGCTCTTCAGCCTCCTGAAGGTTAACAACCCCAACCAAAACCATGGAAGCTGTCTGCCCAGGAAGAGAATAACCCCCAGAGGTTTTGAACGTATTATTTACAAGAGATGGGACAATGAAAGTGATTTCAAAAGGAATGGTCCTTCCTCAGTTTTGGGACTGGGAGGAGGCAGAGAAGAGGGCAACAACAAGGAGTGGGGAATCAGAGCTGGGGAATGGTGTTCTATGAGAGATGCTGCAAACCTGCATGTCACAGTTTGGGGGTACAGTATGGAAGAAGACGGGGAGAAATGAGGCAGTGTTAGCACATACAGGGTGGCTTTAATAGCTGTGAGCAAAAGATGTGTTGGGTGAAACCTGGTATTGCTAAGTTGAAGTTCCTGGATAGTGTATCCAGCAGCTAAAGCTCAAACCTAGCCACCGAACATAGTTGTTTTTTATCACCGGCAAACAATATCCACCAAGTCTTCCCCTGAAATTAAATTTCTTTTTGTCTTAAAATAAAAAAAAAATGAAGACCCCCTCCCCTCCGCAGACAAGTCTTAGAAATCCAGCCCAGGTGGATCTACCAGCCCAGTGGGACCCCAGCGGGGGAAAACCGCCGGGACCTTTGCCTGTTTTGCTGCCCACCCCAGGTGCTACTGCTTCGTGCTCTTGGTGGGCTCCGAGGACTGCCGCACATCAGTCCACTCCTGCATGGTGCTCTGCAGTGCCTGTGTCTTCTCCTTGTCCACTTGCACGTAATCAACCTTCTCGTCCGAGGCGACTGACGAGGTGGAGGGCTGCGGGGAGGAGAAACACGGCCACCGCCTGGTCACTCATCAGCTCCCTGCTCTTCCCTCTCACTCTTTCCTGCAGCAGCACCGCGGCTGCTGTAAGTCCACCAGCACCTCCCCTGCTTTCTTGGAGACTCTATAGCTCATCGTCCTCCCTCTAA
This sequence comes from Syrrhaptes paradoxus, assembly GCA_013400615.1. Taxonomy (NCBI): domain Eukaryota; kingdom Metazoa; phylum Chordata; class Aves; order Pterocliformes; family Pteroclidae; genus Syrrhaptes; species Syrrhaptes paradoxus. Next base: position 27,785 of record VZTO01007568.1, on the reverse strand, counting down.
CCTCCCAAAGGGTCTTGGATTTCAGTCTGCTCTGCATCTTGCTTGTATGAGACTGGGAGAGCAGAAACAGCACCTGGGTCTCTACTTTCCCATCAACTCTGGGACATGAATGTTTTGTTGCAAATCATTGAGTCACAGAATGGTTTGGGTTGGAAGGGACCTTACAGATCATCTCATTCCAACCCCATTGCCATGGGCAGGGACACCTCCCACTAGCCCAGGTTGCTCAAAGCCTCATCCAGCCTGGCCTCGAACCCCTCCAGGTATTATCTAACTGCTGATATTGCAAATTCAGCGTTGCATCTGGCTCATTTTCTGGTAAAGGACTCAAGAACTCTTATAGCTACATATAAAAATCCCAGCTCCATCCCTCTTAGCTGTGCTGACTCTACGCACCTATGGCACTAGATTATTTTCATCCCCAAAACAACAGATGTGTTTGCAGTTTCACTTAGGACACCTGTTGAGGAAGAAGGAGATACTTTTTTTCTGTAGTTTCTTGAGTTATGGAACATTTNCCCCTCACTCAGGTCCTGCTTTGCTTGAGCCAGTCTCTTTCCCCCTCCCAGTTTGCTCAGGGTGGCACCCAGCAGAACCTGCCTTTGGTCCCTCCTCAGCCTGCTCTGTCACCCCTGGGTGTCCTCTTCACCTTGGTAGGTGATCTTGCTGGGGAGGTTGTGAAATCTCCATCACATGAGACTTTTAAGCCTCTTCGGTCACTTTAGGAGAGATGGTTTCCTTTGGATGTGGGGATGCCCTGAGGTCCTCCCTTGCCCTATTTTCCTACGATTTGCTTTAAGATGGTGTTTTTTCCCCCTTGTATGAACCTGGAGAAAAGCCACCAACACTCAGATCTTCAGGAGCTTCCCCTTCCACATGACACTTGGCAGAGGCATCCCATTCCTGACCCATGCTCTGCCCACAGCTCCTTCTCACCGGGCAACGGCAGCTCAACGTCCTCTAGCTTTTTAACATCAGCTTCACTTTTTGAAAGCAGTGCCCAAATGGCACTCTTTAAAAGCACCTGCACCCAACATTTTCTCAATGACCTCCTGAAAGTATCTCAGGTGGAAAAACCCAAGTCTGGTTTTGGAGGACCTGTTGTCCTGAAGGAGGAAAAAAAAATCTTCTGATAATTCTTGGGATACCTCCTGACAGCTTTTGAATATACAATTTCCAGCTGAATTTCTGGTCCAGCACAAAATTGACAATCTCCAGCTAAATTTCTGGTCTCATCAACATCCCTGAACCCCTGCACATCCATGCTTCTGGTGACACTTCCAGCAAGGCTGCAGATGTGCAACTGAGACTAAATTTGACCTAGAATAAATATATTAGTGGATCTGCAGGAAAAATCATGCCTCTGAGGTTACCGTACTGCTCACCAACCCTTCCCAGGGCTTTGGACCATATGCATAAAAACCATTAAAAATTTTTAAAAAGTTTATAAAATCCCCCATACCTTTCTGTGTGGCCCTGGCGAGCTTGGCTGGAAGTCCAGGGCCAGATAATCCACACTCCCCGAACTTTTTTTAGGAGCTGGGCTGTTGGTGCCACTAGGAACAGGAGAAGCAGAAATGGGGTTTTGCTAATGCAAGGGAAGAGACAGGAGAGATAACGAGGATTAAAATGGGAAGAAGGTAAAAAAAAAAAAAAAAAAGGAATTAAATCTGGCAACAAAATGTCTCAGTGGCACTTTTACAAGAGATCCCAGCCTGGATACGTGCTCACCTGCCTCTCTGGGACCAGGGTGTGCAGAACTGCTCGGGGACTATATATCTTGTATATTGTGCTAACAAATATTTCAAGCTCATGCTCTTGATTTTATGTCTCGGAGCAGTTCTGCTGCCTTTGTGCTGATTTTATTCCCATGCCTGACATCAGACGTGGGCTTTAGCACTTCCCAGGAACCACACCTCGGTGAGGCCAGACCAGCTCTGGGATCTTCACAAATCACAACCACGCTACACAGAGCACAGATTTCCTCTACCCCCCCCCCCCCCTTAGTTACACAGCCTGAAAAATATGCTTCAAGTCAGCAGCTTTGCAAAGACAGACAAAACCCCCTCCCTGTAAGCTGTGCCACTCCCTGCTGCTGCTCCGATAGCCCCTGCCCTGCACACAAACATGATGTCAGCAGCTATTAGGGGAAAAAAAAAAAAACCAATCCTGAAAAAAAATCAACTTAAATGAGGAAAAATAGACTGCGACAGAGCATAGGTGTATTTATCCCCTCTTAATTTCTGGCACCTGTGTTCCTGCTCTCGTATACAGTTAAAAACCCAATGGGACATTTGGAATTTAGGAACAAAAGCCACTGTTTTGTGTGCGTAGGGATGTACATAAGGATGTACACCACATCCATCATGGTGCTATCTGAGCAATTCCATGTCATGGGCTAGGAATGTGTTTGCAGAACTGGGGAATGTACGCGTCCTGCCAGGACCATATATCTTAGCTGTGGGGCCCTTACCATCGCCACGTAGTTCTCCTCGCTGTCTCCCGAGTCAGTGCTGGTGATGCTCTGGGAGGAGACAGGGCGACAGTACTGCAAGGAGCCAGCGTTGAAGCTCTGGCTGTAAGGACAAGGGTCGAGGTGTTAATGATGGTTGCAGGCGCTGCTTGGCCGTTGCCAAGGAGGGATGGGAGAGGGCAGCATCTAAAGCCTCTCAACATCACCACGCTCAGATCAGGGGAATGGGCATGAAGAAGAGCTGGTGGCATCAAGGTTCTCCCAACGTGACCTTCCCATGGTTCGGAAATCACTGGGTTTGGTCTTGTTTTGTTTTGTGGTTGATTTTTTTTTCTCTTTCTAGGAGTTTTTAATAACATCTTGCTTGCTATCTACCCTTAACTCTCTTGCTATCAGCTACATAAATCAGGGTCCATGGACCCTTTTATCTCACAGGAAGTGTTTAATTGTGGAGGATGCAGGGCCAGCCTTGGTGGAGCATCTCACCTCCAGCCTCACCGGCAGCTCCAGGATTTGTTTACCATGCAGGGCCCTATCTGAATTTTTTTGCCGGAAAACAAAACCTCTGAGACATTGTCTTGTTTTCAATTGGCCAAATCTAATTATACAAAAAAACCATAATGAAATCAGTGTCTGGCATTAAAGCTTGTGTCTTAAAAAGCTGTTTGTTGCCTTGCAGTAAAGGCAGGGTCATACAATGAGCTGATAAAGGGAAAAATCCATTAGCTTCTCCGGGGTCGGATGTCTTGTCAATCAAAGCCTGGTTGCCGTTTCCCAGCGCAGTGATTTCAGCACGCAGCGCTCATGCCCTGCAGTCAGTCTCTACACAATCCAATTTATTAGAGGAGTCATAGCAGCCAAGCTTCGCTTCTGCCTTTCGCTGGGCAACATCAGACGGCGAATTAGCAGCAGAACTGGAATGGTGCGGAATCCTGTTATTTTTGGCCGGCAGACTTTGCTCTGAAGTGCTTTGGTTTCGTTTCGCAGACTTCCTTCAGGCTAGGCTTTGCTTTCAAGGCAATCAAAACACAGCTCGGTCAGACGCTGCGAGTGTCGCCCTGTGTTTTGAGACGACAACGGGGTTTTTTTGGGGAAAAGAGCTGGATGTGAAATGATGCCGGGGTGGCTCAGAAGGGTCATGAGTGGCGGTGGACCACAGGTCCTGTGTCAGAGCCAACGGCTCTCTGGGTGGTGTCAGAGCCCAGAAATAGGAAATGTCTTCAAGAGATCTTAATTAGCTGCTTGGCCACACGCTGGGCTTTCATGTGAAATCCTGACCTAAACAAATTTATCATCCTGCCACCAGCTGTGAGGTGGGGAGTTCAAATCTGGCTCTTAAAATACTTGACTAAGGTCACGAGTGGTCCAAGAGAGGACCCTCTCTGCTTCAACAACATCTAACCCAGGTCCTAAGTCTGGCTATGATACTACCGTGGAGACCCCTGAATTGCCATGGTTTGGCAGGATAATTTTGGAAAGAATTACTCTATAAATGCCCCTCTTCCCAGATAGCTCCTGCTGGTCCCTGATGGGGGGAGGGTGTCGTGCGAGGTGGACTTTCATCCCAGTGTAGATGCCTGCATGGCATGACCCAGTTCCGCACCTCCTGTTTCTAAAATTGGCAAAGAACACAACGAGGGCTCAAGAGATCGTCCAGCTTTTGGGGAAATTTGGCTTTGCATCCAAAGTTTGGCCTCACTTCTAGCTTGGTTCAGGATGGCCCATGAGAAATGTCCCCCTTCAACAAAAAGAGATGATGGGCCAGAGGAAACCTCTGCAGCAAGCAGAGGCAGAAGGGCAGGCAACCTCTCCCCTTTAGCCAGAGACCATGGATTCATAGAATCACAGAATGGTTTGGGTTGGAAGGGACCTTAAAGATCATTGAGTTCCAACCCCCTGCCATGGGCAGGGACACCTCCCACTAGCCCAGGTTGCCCAAAGCCTCATCCAGCCTGGCCTTGAACCCCTCCAGGGATGGGGCAATCCAGATGCTTAATCCATGCCAAGGGTGACAGCGTGGCTACACGTAGATACCAGTGAGAGGGAGACCAGAGATCTGCTGTCAGAGCAAAGCAAGAATTCATACCCCAACCATTACTCACCTTGGCCTGGACCAGGATTTCGTGACCGG